>BMAW01065051.1:0-31755 GCA_019974015.1 Nephila pilipes | reverse complement strand
TTATAATTTTTAAAAAAATGAGAATTAATTAATTATAGTATAATTTAAACACTTTTTTTTGACTTGACGAAAAATAACCCAGTTACCTTAAAAATTAAATAATATTATAAATTTATATACGAATATTTTTATGTAATTTACATTATATATCTGATTAGCATAACACTTATTCAGTTGTAATACCTTGATTATGGATCAGTCCAATTTTCTTATTAAATAAATGGTGGCAAAGTTTATTTAAAAATATTTATTGAAATATTAGTTAAAACTTTGTAAACAACCTCATATCTCTCTCGTCTTTAAGATCACTCTTTATGTGTAGTTTAATATATCTTCCATAAATGGAGCCAGGTTACTATTCAAATTAAGCTATTAAAGAAATTATTGAAATATTAGTTAAAACTTGTCGCAAATGTCTAAATATTGCATTGTTAGGTGAATAAGATCGATTCCCAAAGTTTCAGAGCTCTAGCTTAATGGGAAGTTGGTTAAATTAACGATTGAAAATTTGATGATACACACACACACCAAGTGAAATACAGAAAAACGTTGTAAAATAACTTCCCACATAAAAAGTCTTTCATTTATGCTAACATTAATCTTTTATCTGTATTAACTATTCGTCTACTTTGCCTGACCTCTTTATTTCTGACTGGCATTTATTTTTATTCAGATTTAAGCAATCAAAAAGAACTTACGTATTTTTAAAATTTTGTTGATGATTGTTTTTTTTATCTACAGATACGAAATTTTAGATCCTCGAAACATAGAATCAACCAGGCAAGAGATAACGAAATGTAGTGATCAGAATATACATTGTTTTTATTCAGACTACAGCAAGTATAGGACTATTGATGGATCTTGTAACAATCTGAAGAACCCATCATGGGGAAAATCTGATAACTGTCTCAGAAGAGTCTTACCTTTCGATTATTCCGACAGTAAGAAATTTTGTACTTTTCTCTATATAATTCAAATACTAATGTAAAAAAAAATTATCTTAAATTGTTAAGTTCTAGAGCTAGATCTTATACAAATTGATTTCATTTAGGATGTTCGGGATAAATTTAGACAAAAACTGTTGAGAGAAACTACATAGAAGAAAGCTGAAATATATATATGAAGTTATTTATTTCACTTAAAATTTCGGAAATTTTTTTTAAATATTATATTATTAAGATTTAATTTAATTATTATAATAAACAATATCGAAAAACGAAACATTCGAGAGAGATTTTGCAGTTGAAATATCTATTTATCAATTCGTATATTCTTGAATTTGATCCTTTTCAAAATTCAAGTTTTCCTCAGACATAAATTAAGAATTAAAGAGTATTGTATCTTATCAATATGAAATAGAGAAAAAAAATAATGATTAAAATGAAGATTAACTATTAAAAATAAACGTTTCTCTTTCACGGATAATTAACCATTTTATGAATACTTTTTTTTTTCAAACACTACATAGCGATTTGTGCATAATTAGCATATATATATTTGAAAGTTACATTTACAAATCTAGTGCTATTGCATTTTAATTAATCGATATTGAAACTTTATCAACCTAAATTTCCTTATGTAGTGAAAATTAAAAAGCAAACATATTTTCCTATTTTCATTACATGTTAAAAGTGGTTTCGTACAAAATTATTGAATTTGCCTTCCTTTCTTGATATTTTTAGAAAATAGTCTGGATAAGAAATATTTTTGATTTCTTATTCCAAGTGCGCAATTAATATTTAAAGAGCAGTGTACACTTCCTTTAAATAGATTTATTTTGAAATGTATTGAACATATAACATTCATTTTAGAAATAAAAGTAACAAAAAATGATGAGATGTGGTATGGTTATAATATAATGGTTTTAATTTTTTTTATTTAACTTAAGAAACTGATCTTTAACATTTACATTATTAAGAATTTTTAAGTGTAAATGTTATACTAAGAATTTTTGCCTCCACACAATTGATAATACAACTATATTATAATTTTAGAAAAGGCAAATTAAGCATTCTCTTTTAGAAACAACGTAATGTCTCTTTCAAATGTAAATAGTTTTTTAAATTATTGAAGACCATTTTTATCTTAACATATATTAAGAAAATATCTTCTATATTTCATATAATTGTTTTCAATGTATTTTGAAATAGTCTTAAAGTAGGAAAACATTTTAAATAGCTGTTTGAAGAGTGTAGTCTGAAATCTTTCACGTCTTGAATTTATGCATATGAAATGATATCTATTCATATAAATCGTTTAAGTATACAGCCGGAGAACTTATATACTTTAAACTCAGTTTTGATTTATCCATCTTTACTTGATTTTGATACATTTCGAATACTGCGATGCATTTGCTTTTGAATCATTCATATGTGTAATTTCCAGATATGGATGTCAAATGCTTACTGTAGCCATGCTATAGTTTAGACAATACCTTCGGTTTTATTTGGGATATATTCATAGATTATTAAACAAAATGAATTCTTTGACTTCTAAGATGAATGTTTGTGATATACGTTAAAGTTTTTTTTTTTCTGTACTAATTCCTTTATATCATAAGAAATTCTTAAGTGTTCTCTCGATAATCCGGTAAATATAGAACCAGAGCACCGCCGGATTACTGGAAAATCACTATCACTGACGCATCTGAACAGAAAAAGCTTTGTATTATTGTATAAATTTAAAATAGTTGAAACAAATAAAGTATAATACATACGAAATAATTTCGTTCTACAAAAAATGTATTGTTTTGTATTAATATCCTGTATTATGCCGTTGAAGTAGAAGAAATAAAAAAAATTCTTTGATTTTCCGCCGGTGTATAAACTCTGGATTAAGGGCAGGCGGAATTGGTGAAGTGCTGGATTACAGAGGGAGCGTTGTATTTTGAAACTATTTCAAAATGAGTTTGATTTTTTCAATATTTGAGGTTCTCTTGAAGCTGACACATTTAGTTTATAAGCCATCCCTTTCATACGTATAAGAATATATTGCTTTTCTAAAAACTAAATAGAGATTAGAAAAAAATTACAATAGTGTCGTAAAAATGATATTTTAAAAATGATAAATTTCACACAAACTACGAAGTATACGCAAAAAATACTGTTCGATCAGAATATTATATGAAAATTAGTTACGATACAATTTTTATCGCCATAGAACACATGGTAGAAAACAAGCTTTGAAATCTCTAAAAGTTTTGTAGGTAGAAAGAATCTGTGAAGTAAAATTTGGAGATAGGCTATGCACCTCAAAACACTGAAATATCATTTTCTGGGTGTAAATATTACGATAACATTCATCTGAAGAATTGCAATGGCATTCCATCGGGTGAAAAGAAACGCGCTAAAGTCAATCCTATGAAACAAGTTGGTTGAATGCGCGTTCTTCAATAATTAATAGACTATGGACTGCATTTCTAAGAACAAACACAACCAGTTTTTAGAAGGTACAACCGATGAAGATGTATAGCTAAAAGTGTTGCATGGCTTCTGTTTACAGTTAATACGATTGAGGCTCAAAGAGTAAGGAGAAAGCACTAGGTTCAGAACCGCTACACTAATAGAACGGATATTCTTTTGTAGCAACCACTGGAAGGTTGGTATCTAGATCAACTTAGAGAAGGAGGCTTCACTAAAGACGGTCGTATGCAAGACATATAACATTGTGTGTGTATCTCTCAAACTTGACAAGCATATTAATTTGACACGTGGAAGTGTAAATTGAAATTGCAAGCCATTGAGAGTCCAGGATTTGTTTGCAAAGTAACTCAAAAAGATTTTTATGATGGGAGTCTTATATACTTCAGAAAATGGAAGTTTTGAAATTCTCCTCAGATTGCATTCAACAGACACTTCGAATCCTAGCACCACATGCGGGATTTTGCAAAGCAAAGATGACAGTTGCAATTAATGAGCGCATGAATGTTAGCTGGCAGTATTTGGTTCGAAGTTAAAAGTAGACAATGACTATAAGGAGAAAGAAAGTTGAAATGTGATAACGGGATTTCAACCCATACATATAGTACCAGTTAATAGAAATATCACAAAATATCTAATATTTTTGAAATAATTTCAAATACTTCGCTAAGCAATATGTAAAAAATTAAGTAATGAACATAATATGTTCATAGCATAGTTAGTGTTTAACGTTTATGAATTCTTGTTATTTGTAAGCTTGATAAAAATTCTTATATTAAAATTAGCTAAAGTTTCAGTACATTTTCAAAATGAGAAGATAGATTTTATTATTTAAAAAATCTGGAGTTATAATTCATAAATAAGAATTGAAGAACTTCATATATAACACATGAATGAAATTATCCCTCAAAACAAGCAAAATAGAATTCTTATACTGTTGTACGCAGAATTTTACTGCAGGAATCCTATGAATTTTTTTAAAGGAAATATAAATTTAATAAGGAAACTATTGCACAAAAGTTATTATTGATTCGAATCTTTGTCAGATTCCGCTAAACATTTTGTGTCAGATTTTTTTTTCATGGTGAGCGTATTGTCAATAGATAAATTTTTATAAAATTCAAATTAAATCTACTTACATACGGGATTTTGTTTGTATGAATATCTGTTTTCTTTATCATCTGTTCTATTCCTAATTAATAAATATGTATACAATAATACATAATCAAAAGTCGAAATATACTTTATAATGATATTTACTTTCAAAAATTAACCAATTCATTTAGTTAAAAGAAAAACAATGATGAGATGTGTGCATCATTTCAATTACAATAAGATTACGGTAGCCTTCTTCAACAACGACATAAATGAAGCGCCTAATAACTGACCCGACAGGAAATATTTTTTCGACTCGGTTATCTAAAGTATCAACACGAAATGCAGACAAGCTTTCTTCGGAGCAAAGATTTGGAGTTCAAATCGCCTCTGTCACAAAGATCAACCGTATTCCACAAAAATAACTAACGAAAGATGATAAAAAAATATCAATTAAAATATCGCCAATAGTAAATGATTTATCAACAGCTTCTTTTTTGAATTATTCATCATTCCTCATAACAAATGAAGTTCAATGTTAATTTTCAAATGTTCTAACGTTTCTTTTACAGAAAAATCATTTCCAAGAGAATCATGTACAGGAAATCCTCTACCAAATCCCCGTCTGGTATCAAACGTATTTCACAAAGAATTGAAGCCAAAACCGAATCACTTGACAACACATTTCATGGAGTGGGGACAAATGTTGGCTCATGACTTATCTCTCAATGATATATTTAGGGATTACTGTAAGTGTATTTGATATTACTTTTTATACCTATTTTTTCATTGTGTGCAGTAAAATTTAATTTGAAATAATTATTTCTAAAGTTTAATGTACATTAAATTTAGGTTATATATCTTATTTCAAATAAGAAAAAATTATCGTAGCTTAAAATAGCTAATATTTCCCCCCCCCTGAAAATTATTATAGTATTATTTGAATTTTAAGGATACAGAATTTTTTTTTATCCTTTCTATATCATGCGTCTACTTGTTTTTGGTACTACTATTGTTTTATTCTCTTTACTATTGTTTTGTTATTCTTCTTTTTTACAGAAAATAATGTGATTATTAATAGTATTTTTATTAAGTTGAAGACATACCTGATAGAGGATAAAGATTGGTTAAAATATTAATTACGTGATTTCGTCAATTTTTAAATACAAAAGAAACAAAATTATACAAGAATTTATCTCTTAAATATTAGATAGCAAAATAATTACCAATTTTCGATTAACTCTTAACAAATATTTTACTAAATGTATTTCAATAAAATCATGTGAAAAAAGACATTAACTTATCACGATCGATTCGGTACTTCACTTATCTCCTTTGCTCGTGGTTAATGTGAGTGAGATATTTATCGGAAAGTAATCTTGTATGCACGCTTTTTATTGTTGACACAACATTTGATTCTCCAAGGAATATATCTTCGCGTGCGGAAAAAGCAAAAATAAATTATTATTTTTCAAATTTATCGCACACGATTTGAGGTGTTTTATATTTATATGTTTGTTTGAAATAAATGAGTTGTTTTAAAAACCTATTGTATTCAAAAAGTATATCTTCCTGTTTATCTTTTTTTTTTATTGACTTAGGAGAATTAATTCTAAATTTTTTGAGGGGACAATATACACAAAATATCATATTTATGACAAGTATTTCATTGAATGACAATATACACAAAATATCATATTTATGACAAGTATTTCATTGAATAAAAAAGTATCACAAGAATTCATATATCATCGGTATTTAAATTATTTAATGAGATTGTTTTCAAATCGTCTAGTGCAATTTTTTTTGTCAACCTTGGTATTTATATAGATCTTCTTTTTTATTATATTTATACATTTTTATCAAAGTGGATTTCTTTTGTATTACAAATGCTCTTTGTATTGAAACTTTGCTTCATAACGGGAAATATTTTTGTTTGCTAAATAAAAAATGACACGCATGGGACTTTTAAATACATAGTAATTTGGAAACATTTAATAACTTGCCACAGACTTTCATTATTGAAAAAGTAGTTTGAGATGTTTTCAAATAAAATTTACATTGCAAAAGAAAAGTTCCATTTTTTTCTTCGTTATAAATAATTCATTTCAAAACTCTATGTGAAAATTACTTATTTTATTACTAAAAACCAGGTCAAAATTTTACGAAAATGTTATTTTAAATCTTAAGTTTCAAAAATAAATTTTGCTACATATAAAAAAATGACTAAATGTAATTCAAAAAGTTGCGATCCATTTACAAAAAAAAAAAAAAAAAAAAAAGTGTGATATAAATACATGTTAAAGCCATTCGTATTTATTTTCATAATGATATAACAAAAATTAAATCTTTTTTTTTCTGCATTTTTTTGTATTTTAACATGAAATAAATTTATGTGATCACAAACATGATAATTAAATAGATTTTTAAAAAAACAATTTCCAAGAAATATGAAATATCCAATTTGGTGGATAATAATCGTTTTAAAATTAGAGAGTATACTCCGAAGACAACAAAATATTTAGAAACTTGGAATTGTAGCTTTTTAAAATAAACGATATAAAATAAATAAAAATTCTATAAACAATTGCATTCGTTAATCTATATATATAAACTTTATCCTGTTATACTATAAGTTTAATGATATCAAACTTATGCTACATTTCTATTTATAAATTTAAAAGAAGCTTTTTTCCCCTACGTATCTTAAACGCAATGTATGTTAAGTTCCAAAAATAACAAGTTACAATTTGCTAACATATTAAGAATCCTTAAAGAGAATTAGGCGAAAATGTCGGTCATAGTGTAAAAGAAGATCTGTAACAAGTATAATTTGTCTATTAGATCTGGGTAATTAGATTAAACGAACAAAACATAATTTTGTTATAGCTTGATAATTGTTATATAAACACATTAGGTGAAAGTTTAACCACATAAAATAAACACTTATCGGAAATGGTCCTTTTAACTATACGTAATGTAGTCATGCCATTTTTTTGAAGCCCTTAATTTTAGTTAAGACAGTTATAGAAGAAAAGTAAAACAAATTTCAAGAAAAGCAAACAAACTCAGCATGAATCAATTAACAGTTATTGATTTACAGTAAGAGGAAGTGGTTAAAATGTCTTAAGTTTATATTTTTCAGACGTGTTTAGGGTCAATTATAACACCTATTAGGTTTAGTGCATGAAAATAAATCGCATCAGAAAGGAAAACATAGACGTGAAGACGGCAGAACTATTTCAATTTAGGATTTAACACTTCACCGCATATTTTTCTGATTTAAAAATAATATTTTTGCTATGAATTGTTTATGTGTAACATCTGAAAAACACAGGAAATTGTAACTCAACGAAAAATTATTTTATCAGTTAATTATTATCCATCAATAGTCAGATTTTTAAATATTTTCAAAAAATATTTTTTTAAATGAAAAATGTAATATTAACAAGATATGTATATAACAGTTTTTAAATTAGATGCAAAAAAAAACCCTTCGTTATTGATGTAAATTTGAATAAATAGTTTTTGTACTTGAAATTGCCATCACATTTTTAATAACAACTAAAATTTTGAATATCTCTCAAAGTGAACGTAAGTAAAAATTCGTTAACTATCTATTATAACTATTATTATTTAACATATTTTAAATACTTAGAAGGTATCAGTTAATATTTAAAAGAATTAATAAATTAGAATATAAATATGAAAAAAATATTTATGTACCATTAGGTTTTGTAATGGTATGAACCTCAGTTTCAAATTACAATATTCATCATGCTGTAAATTACCCCAATTGAAAATAATCGTATCTATTTAAATTTGCAGAATGCATTATTTAAATTTAAAGAGTATTTAGATTTTCATTAAAATAACAAAACTTTTAAAAAGTGATGAATTTTTTTAGGATTTATTTGCTTTTTTGATTACCAGAAAAATCTAAAAGATCATATTCGACATGTTCGAAAAACACGTTCGACAAGGTTCTATTCCTTAGGAAAAATTAGGAATCATATTATTAACATATTGCATCTATGATGAAATATTTATGAAAACTTAATATGTACAACTAATTACTACAATAAGAAAGGACCATAAAAGCTGAATATATTTACCACGAACAATACAAAAGAAGAATGGGGATATTATATAATTTTATATAGTTTTGGAATATATATTTGGGAGGGGTAAATGGAAACTAAAATTTTTATCTGAGTGAGGAATTAATAATTAAACATAAAGAAATATACAAAGTTTTGAGTACACATTCACAGAAAAGTATTAAAATATATATTAATACTCAACAAACCGCATCTATAATTATAGAAATATTTAAATTGTTAATAACTAACTATACGTATTGGATAATATTGGATAATTATTATATTATTAATAAATAAATAATTATACATGTTAGATAAGTAAATTGTTAAAAACTAACTATACAAATTGAATAAATAAATTGTTATCTACCAACCATATGTTTTTTAATAAATATATATTGCTAAAACCTAAGTATATATTGAACATATTGAATATAAACAAGTTATATTAATGCAAGCCCTTTTTTCACATTAGACTTATACAACAGATTCTTCTACTTTTTGTATATTGAAAATCTGCAAATGTTTTTTATCATAATTCTGCATTATACCCCTAAATTAATAATATATATGCCCCATTGTTGTTAAGTGTTTTGCCTAAATATTTATATATTTTGTATAAGGATAACGCAATCCTAATAATAACTCGTTCTTCTCCCTTCATAGCTTACGGTACTGAGGAAGCCATAGCATGCTGTAATCAAGGACCACATTACAGCGATATGTGCATGTCCGAACCGGTACCTCCTAATGATCCATTCTATTCTAAGTTAGGAGTAACTTGCATCAATTTTGTGAGGACAGTACCTTGCAAACACTGCAATTCAGGTACTTTTTTTTCCACAATTAATTGTTATTTTAATTATCAGAAAATCATAGAAATCTGATTTGTAAATTTATTGTGGTACTGTTATACTTAAAATTGAAACAAATATAACACCTTATTTTTAATTCATTTGTCGATAAATTAATGGTTGTAAGAAGTGTTGTAACTAAACGACATATTGAAAAATGATTAAATATTTTCTATAGGACCAAAAAGGTATGATATGTTAAAGAATTTTAAATAGTTCCTTTTTTTTATATCCATGATGGTAAAATCGCATGAAAGGCTTTTGATTAAACTTGAACTTGAATTAGCCTTAGGTTAAAAAAAATGTAATGATGTACTAAAAAAAAAATAAAATTGGCAAAAGAAATTGTAATATCAAAGAATGAGTTTGAGATGAAAACGAAAAATACGATTTCCTTAACTATATTTAATAGAAATAAATTGTAAAATGTAATTAAAACAAGAAAAAATTATTACCGTATATTGAATTTTGGAACTTAGGAATGTTTCGCTTATTTTAGTTTCAGTACTTCTAATAAATCAACCCTCTTCCTTCTGAGGAATTTTTTTTTGTTCAAGAAAGTTGCCGCTTATTCTTTTTTATTTACGTATTTTAAGACATACAGATTAATAAATATCAAATTGTAATTTATATTTTGCCACATTATCCACGCAATTTATTTTTCTTCATTATTTAAAAAGTACTTTTTTTATTTTAAGAAATAAGCATCATAATATTGAAATTTTAAAAGGATTATTCTACACTGATTTATACGCTAAGTTATGTTTTCAGAAAAAAGAAGTAGAACCAAATAGTTTATATAACTTGCTTCTTATATATTGTTTTCGACTGATTCGGAGTTTTATTATTGTTTAGGAAAGCGAGTGCACTGGAATCGAAACACAGCTTATCATGATTTGTCTCTGGTTTATGGCAGTACAGAAGAAGATGCTCAGAAACTCAGAAGTGGAATTAAAGGTAACAACTTAAACTTCATTTCCATTTATTTAAATATAGTAAATTTTACTTGATATTTATTTGTTTCACTAGATGGCAGCACGAACACATATTGCACCATTTTACATTGTTATTTTTAAAGATGATTCGTATAATATAACATATTAGATGGATAGCTACGCTGTCTTCAGGAGCCACATTTTTGAAAGGAATATCGTAAAGAGCCGTTCAAATGTTGTCAGAGGGTTATTGCAAAATTTCCTTGCATTATACTTAATCTTCCTTCAAAATGATGCAATTTTGTGAATGTTAACTGAAGATAAAACGGCAGTTTAATAAGTTTTGGAAACAGGTTCAGGACAGAAAATATCCTGAAACCAGACAGCTGAGATTATGCTCAGTTTTCGGAGCCTCATATAATTGTGTTTTTATTCAACACAAGCGTCCGTCTGTTTTAACTGATCTGCATTTAACTGAGCTTATGCTAAATACCCTAACAAGTCATCAACCAAATTTTCAGCTTTTAACAGCTTAGATGGATAGTATGTATAAAGTATCCACAAGCAAATTTAACTTTCAAAGATTTTCTTTATACGATTATTTATTAGAATCAATCAAAATAATATTTTATTTATTTATTTTGCTATGCTTTTGAATAACATTATTAAGTTTCTTGATTAACAGAAATTGAAATAAAATAATTACATTCGAAAATTGATAAGTTTACGCTTATAAGCAAGTCTGTACAAAGAAATTTAAAAAAATTAATAACTTTTGAACATTGGATAATTTTAGCTTACCATATTTCATATATATATTTTATTTGCATAAGAGACACATCACACAACAAGTGGTTCACGAGTCACGTTACGGCCACCCCTCTTAAATAATATTCGGGAAACAAGCAAGGAATCTATTGTTTATTAAATTTAAAACCCATAATCCGCCTATAAGGCTTGATTAAAACAGCGGTAATACAAATGTTATCTTTTCACAATAATAATTATTTTATATCACCTACCGTTTCAATGCGATTAAATATCTTTTAAATTTAAAAAACTTAGTTTATGTGTACATAGCAATGAAATAATTTTTTAATTATGTGTTTAAGATATTTCATTAAGAATTTTACAACTTAAAGATATAACTAATAATTCAGAGTAGTAAATTTATATTAAACTTTTTAAAAGAATTATTGAATATAATTACAGGGGGAGGGGGAATATGAATTTTTTCTTAAATTAGAATAAATTTCAATTAATAACAAGAAGTCAATTATAATCATTAAGTTATGTCTTAATACTTTATTCATTTCATTGTTTCTGAAACTTTAATAATTTTCTATAATTTATAAATTTATAATTGTATTTAAGTTTCTTTAATGTTAAATAGATGGCAGCACAAACTAGAAAAATTTCGAGTGGGAATGAATAAATCTTATTCAGAATTATGGTCAATTTCACTCACGCAAAGCTTATCGAGACATTAACCCAATTTATAGAATTGATATATTATAATCAGTCAAATATGTAGAGGGATTATGAGACTACATTAACATGTATATAATCGATACTGAATAAAAATAATTGAATACAGTGCCTTTTTTTGAAAAAAAAAAAATGTATTTAAACGTTACGTTAATAAATAAGATTAAAAGGATAAAGAGAAATCCATAAAAATAATAAATGAATTATTAAAAATAAAAGTAAATGTCGAATGAAATTTAAAATGTAGAATATATGTATTTGGAACTATCAAAACATTTCTAAGATTTAATATATTTTCAATCTATCCCAATTCGTTACATGTTCAACAGAGAAATTGTTTTAAAGTCTTTGAACTAACATGCGTAAACAGTTCTAAATTAGAATACATTTATCTTGTTAAACATTTCATTCTTTTCTCAAATGTTTTTCTCGAATTTCATTCCACAAAAATGTTAAAAATATTTTTTGGTTAATCTTAGAGATTTAATAAAATGTCTTTCCTTCCCTCCTGACAATATTATTAATTTGACCAAAAGAAACCAGTTTACAATCTCCTATATTCTAAAACGAAGTTTTCAGATATTTCTGAACCATCTAATAAACGAAATAAAAAAAAAGTTCTTTTAAATAATCTTAAGAAAATTAAATGATTTTCTTAGGTTTTTTTTCCTTAAGAAAATCTTTATTTTTTTTTTGTTGTCGAGGGAGGGGAGGGGGAAGACGAAAGTCACTTTATCATTTAAGATGTGTCTTAACTTATTGAGAATTATTTTTAGAGAGGTTGGGGACGTGAAGTTTCGTAATCGAAATCGAAAATCAAATTAGGGATTTTAAGAATTAATTATGGAATAATTCGAAATAAGAAACCAACTTTTTCTAAAACAACGTTTTTAAATGGGGGCAAAGTTTATTAAAAAAATTATTGAAATATTAGTTAAAACTTTGTAAAAAAACCACATATCTCTCTCATCTTTTATAATCACTCTTTTTGCGTTGTTCAATATATCTTCCATAGATGGCGCCAGGTTACTACACAAATTACGATATTAAAAACAATTATTGAAATATGAGTTAAAACTTGTCGCAAATGTCTAAATATTGCATTGTTAGGCAAGTAAGAACGATTCCCAAAGTTTCAGAGCTCTAGCTTAATGGGAAGTTGGTTAAATTAACGATCGAAAATTTGATGACACCCACACACCAAGTGAAATACAGAATAATTCGATATAAAAACCAACGTTTTTAAAAACAACGTTTTTATATGGTGGCAAAGTTTATTAGAGAAAATATTGAAATATTAGTTAAATTAGTTATTAACTTTAAAATAATTCTTAAAGAGACATTTGTGAGTATTAAAAATCTATAATACTCATAAAATCAAAACAGCATTTGTTTGTAAGTCATTCTATTAAAAAGAATGGGAACCAGAACCAAAAAAATTATTGTGATAAGACATGGCTCCAAATATTGAAACTTTATGAATGATTATGACTAAAGTACAGACAGCCTTACTATCTCGGAGATAGTAAGGGAGAGATAGTCATCCATAGAGACAAAGGTTTAATACCGCATGCCGCGTGGGAGTGCCCGGCAGTTCCCAGGAAAGAAATTTTTCCAATAACCTAATAGGCGCCGAGAGGAAAGAATATTTTGACTTATTAAAATTATTGAAATATTGCAAATCTTGTCGTCAAACGCTAAATATTGCATTGTTAGGGGAGCACGAACGATTCCCCCTTAAAGCTCCATTGATGGAAGTTAGTTAAATTAACGACTGAAAATTCGATGACACACCTCACACACACACACACAGTGAACAGGAACAATTGTAAAACGTTGCAAAAACGTTACGTCAAACACGAATAAAATGTAATGCTGTTGCAGATTTCTCAGAGAGCATCATTTTATCTAAGAATCTGATCTCATCAAATTGGTCTAAGGTAATTGGTTTCTGAGACAAAGGTGTAATGGAAAGTGGAAGACTCATCTTGCTGCAGCAAAGCTAATCTTGATCGCATTGGATATAGGGCATTGGAATGTCAAGAACATGACTCCGATACTGTTCTCCAGAATTGGAATCAGTCCATCTCTGATGTCACTGAACTATTTTTTCTTTCGGTGTACTTTAACGATCCTGTATACCAATAATCTTAAAACTACTGTTCAGTTCAAAACGATATTTCAGTGAAGACCAAGGAATAGATATCGCCAGCTGCTAAAATGATGTGGATGGAAATTAGTCACATGGTACAAACATTGAATAAGGTTCATTTCAGAATTTTTTTTTTTTTCAAACATCAATTTCTTTTTAAAGAAATGTTTAATCAACATATATATATAAATAAAATACCATTATGAAGAACGAAACATTGCATTCGTTTAAAACTCTTATGATTTTTGACCACCTTGTGCTATTGTATTTGTAATTTAACACATATTTCTTGCAAATTAATTTCAGTGTTGGATGTAGAGTATAATCGAAAATCAGGGCCAGCTCTCCACCGTTCCAGTAGAAGAGCTGCATATCACCCGAACAGAGAAAAAGCTGTTACAAAACGGGTAAATATATATTATTTGTGTCCTAATAACGTTTCGAAATGAACATAGATTGCACTAAATTACATGGAGATTAAATTCTAGCTTTGATTAGATTTGAGTAATCAAACCATCATTTAGCTCACACAACAATGACAATTATTATCATAAAATAGTTCACAATTTGTTTACTAAATAATTTAATTTACAAATAGTTTCAATGTATAGTTTTTATATCTTTAACAGTTTAATGATTTTGAGTAAACGATACCTTGTTGTGAGAAGAACTTGTAAAGTATATAGGAAAATCCTGTCATTGCCTAAAGGCATTCTAGATATGCTCATTATGTAGTTTTCAAGAACATTTGATCAATTATTTGGCTTATTTATTTGGATTATGTATTTATCACCTATTTCGCTAAATTGTGCTTGTCATAATAAAGTTGTATAAAGGGATGGGTCCCAAATTAATTTCATGTGAAATTTTTCTACATAAGTCTGATTTTAAATAAAAAATGGTTTGTTAAAGAAAATTTACACTTAGTTTTAAAATAGAATATTGAGAAATTCATCACTGAATACTAACCTAAAGCACAAGTAAAGTTTTTAAGCAGCTTCTAGTTTTTCTGAGAAAAATAAGTATTATATTTTTAATAAAAGAATTAAACGATTGTACATTTTAATCTTATACTTATTCTACTTAAGATTTTGTGGTATTGTATTTGATGGCACAAGATCATGCTTTCTTTCAATTAATGGTATTTTATTGTAAAATATACTGTCCTATTTATATAATTAGTATTAATTAATAAATATTTCAAATGGGTCACCCTTAGTTAAGTGAGGAAATTAATTAATCCAGTCTATATACATTTTGCTATCTGAAAAAATGAACTTATTCGATCGACATCATTGGAGATGAAACATGAATGAGCTGAGATTGACCGTTGAATGAGAATACTTGTAAATAATAGAAATGTCCAAGGACTCTATATGATCTTTAAGCCTATGTAGTTTCAATCGAGATCAATACTTTCAGCAACTCGAATAATTCTAGCAACTCACCTAAAAGGAAAAGGCCAGAGATGTCACAGCATGAAGAGCATCAACTGCACTAACCCTGATTATCTAGTCAAAGTGCCGCAGAGGCTAGACGGCAAATTATGCAATGCACCCACATACTCAGACCTAGTATCTGATTATCCACCTGTTTCTATCCCTGCAAAAATTTTTGAGAGAATAAACTGAAAAAGAACCAACATACACCTTCTTTCTCCTCTAAATAATACAACGCTTTTAAAACTAAAATATAGTGTTCTAAAATTCACCATCATGCTGGCAAGAATTTTAAGTAACACAAAAATTATAGCTTAAACTATAAATTATTTAAATAATACGAGAATTTTTTTTATTCTTTTATTCCAATCTGATAGAACTTCCCAATAGATCTAGATATAAGTTCTGACAAGTTTCTTATTGTAGAATATAAGTATAAGATAGAATATTATAAGAAATAAAATGTTACCAGACCCAATGTGAGAAAATTATACAGTTAAAATAAGATCAAATAGTAGAATGAATTAACTGGCAATACCCAGAGAATATAATTTCGGTTGTTATAACAATGCTATTTATATTTTAGGTGATCAACGAGCCAATCAAAATCCTTTCCTTCTCACTGTCCACACTTATTTGTTGAGACATCACAATTTCATTTGCCAAGAACTCAGCATTATTAATCCACATTGGGATGATGAAAAACTTTATCAAGAAGCAAGGTAAACGTACATTTTATTCAATGCTGAAAAAAGAAAAAAAATTTCAGTGTGTTAGAAACATTCCGAAACAGTGTTCTTTAAATGTCAAAAAAAAAAAGGAGTGAAAATCAAATAATGTATTTATCACCAAATCAAATAGTACCTTTTAATTATCACATAAGAAGAGATATAATTAATATTATAAGAAATTCAAATATTCTTACATATATCAAACGAATTTATATTACAATGTTTATGAGTAAATAGCAGTTGTTGCACAAATTTACTATCTTAATACATTGGCACGTCACATTTACAAAGTAAGAAGTACATTTATGTAGAATTTGGTTGCTTTACTTATTTTATAAATAAATAAGATAACGGGATTTTTTTAATGATAATATTTTAATATTAAATAAGATAATAAGATTTATTGAAATAAATAAGATTTATTTTTATTGGAATTGCTTAGGAATTATAGAACTCCTTTTATTAGAATACAGGAATTCGAATGTTTTATAGTACATTTGAAATTTTTATTTTTCGTGTGCCATAAAGTAATCCCAAGAATTTCTGCAACAATCATTGTACTTAAAACTTCATAATACATAATTTGTTATATATATAAATCATCTTCGAATCAAATATATATCGTTAAAAACTTCCTAATACACAATTTGTTATCATAAGTATAAATTACCTTCGAATCAAATATTCCATCAACTTAGAAATATTCAAATGAAATTTCAAGCTAAGAAAGCTTTATTATTAAGCATCTTTACTAAAAACTGCAATAAAAGACATTAAAAAAAAGAGAGTACAAAGTTTGAACAAAATATTTAAGTTTATAAAACATGAAATTACAATAGCTTGAAAGCATGATTATTCACAAATAAACACAAAAATTATGAGCATAATCAAATTGTAAACATCAAGTTATGAATTAATTCCTTTGAAAAGAAAATAGTTGTCCTTATACATATTTTATAACTTACTTATTTTTTTCCATGTAAATAATCAAAATCTTTAAAGGAATACTTTATATGTTGAATAAAATACATATTTTTGAAAATATATATAAACTTAGATTATTACATTAAAATCAAACATATTTTTCCAAAAGCAATCATTATAGTAATTTTATTTTATTACATTATATGATGTAATTCTGATTTATGACATTATATTTGGGATTTCCTTACGTCTAACATAATAATTTTTTCCCTCAGACGTATCAATATTGCTCAGGCACAATACATTACATTCGGACACTACCTTCCAAATGTTTTGGGTGAGATCATGCAGAAGGAAGGTATTGCCATCCAGCCAGGAGCACAGTTCACCAAATACGATGCCGAATTGGACGCCAGCATTGCCGATGAGTATACCACATTCGCGGCTCGTTACGGTCACACTTTGATCCCAGGACGAATCTCAGAGATCGATCCTAAGACTGAAGAGAGAGACGAGATTTGGTTGCGGGATTACTATTACACTCCATTCGGTTTCAGATACGGACAGTTTGACAAAATCGCTAAAGGAATGACTGTCGACAGGAAAATGAAACACGATGTTTTCCTCAGTGAGTATAAATTCACTAAATCTGAACGGATGGTTCATGTAAAAATATAAGTGATTTGTTTTTACAGAAGATTATCATTACGAATTTGTGGTATCACTGGTCTGGTTTGAAAATCACAGAAAAATATTTTCCTGAATTTAAAAATTCGTATATTTAACTTATTTTGTTTATTTTTGTTATTTCCTTCCCCTGAGATTAAATTTTAACATTTTAATTAAATGGGAAGTGGAAGGGTCGAATTTACTTGGGATATTCACAATGTACTTGTATTTGAAGACAGATGGCATCATTATGGTAAATTGTCATCATTGGGTGCTGCCATCTGTTAAACGGAACCGAATCTAATATGACATTGATTCATAAGTTAGTTTTCATTTGGTAGTCATTTGCTACCAAATCAGAATATGACCGCGGTCGCGTCGAATTGTCGATGTAATTTTGTATCAAGTTTTACCCTCCAATGATTAATCGTTATATACCCGAAACCAAGCAAAAATAAAAACTATGGGCTGTTTCCGATAAATCTGCTCTAAAGAAGGCGAAGATTATTTCATCGTCCCGAAAAGTTATGACGAAGAATTGTTGAGGTGAGAAAGGCATCAGGATCACTAATATGAGTACTATCTAGAAATTCGTTTGCTGCCAAAATTGCTTACTAAAAATGATGTTTATTAAAAAGTCAAAAATTTTGAAGGTGCCGGATTAGAGCTGGGAGAAGATGGTTGATGATATCCTAAAAGAATTGGTTCAAGGTTTCATTTTGGTATTTGCTGAGTGAGCATTGTTATGCAACAAACACACGCTCGAAGTTTATAATCCCTTCTTTTGCTCTATATTTCTCTTCATAATATTCTTAGTAATTAGTTGGGTAGTAATTGCTTCTCCTTAAGGCAAAAATTCAGTAAAGAGAATCTCTTTAAGGTACCAAAATGCATTTTTTGGAGTAAATGAAGGAGGGGGGGTTGAATTTTTCTACAACTCTTATATTAGGGGGACCGGAAAGTAATGTCGTTTATGTGCATGTTGATATTCGTTAGTCTTTTTTTAGTTAGTCAGTATATTTTCTTTCATATCAAACAAAAGAATAAAATTGTATGTCTTTTAAAATTATTCCTGTTTCGTTTTCGAATTATAGGTGATGATGTAAGGAATTATCTGTACAGAAGATTGTACCTCAATCAGACCTCGGGTTTGGATTTGGCTGCCCTCAGCATTGTCCGAGGCAGAGATCACGGAATACCAGCTTACACATATTACCTGAATTACCTCTTCAACATTACAGTTTACACTTTTAATGACCTCAGGAAAATGTTACCACCCAAATCTGTGGATCTCTTAGAAGAACTTTACGAGTAAGAATTTCTATTTCACTTTATTTATATATCTGATTATTAAATCCATCTTTTTAAAAACGTAAATATCCTTTCTACATCAAACACAATATGACTTGCCTCTTTGCTCCTTAAATTGTGTTCATATTGAATTTTTTTTACTTGAACTCTAAATTCATCGATTACTTATATTCTTATCATGCACTTTATCATCCGAAAATTCACATATCAATCAGTTTTGAGTTTTTGGAAAATAATTTCGACTGGGATCTCGTTGAACAAAATTAAGATTTCAATGATAAATTTACATTTAATATAATTACAAATACTACACTTTGTGTATGATATTTTCTAACTCAGAAAGGAGAAGGAATTATTTTTTAGATATTTTAAGATAATAAAACGTAAAACTTATTTATAGCATTGACTATATAAGCCTCATATTAAAATTAACGGGTTTTTTTTTGTCTTAAGGAAAATGATATTGTATTCGTAATTGAAAGATGTGGTTATATTAGCTTCAAATATATATTTTTTGAATCTTTTGGAACTATATTTAAAGATAAATTTATGAACCATTGAATACTTAACGTGTTTAAGATTTTTATTTAAGAATCTAATGCATAAGTTACACATAGTCAATAATAACATGAGTATTCATTCAACTATTTTTATTTGCAAAAAAATATAATGTCACATTACCCGAAATACTCAATGATTGATTGATTGATAATTTATTAACATCACACTAAGATACAACATGAAAGCTATAATCTGAAATATTCAAGGTACCTGAGAACAAATATTTGATGTTCGACATTAAACCTTAAATATCAGAAGGAAATGTATACGTAAATTTTAAAAAATATTTCTTACGTGATAAGTGCCTTTTAATTCTTAAAACAATTTCAGGCTTTTTTCAAAAAATAACAAAAAAATTTTGATAAAAAATTATGCCTAGTTACTGAAAATTGTAACTTAGTCAAATAAAGTTTTAGGTCAAATCCTATTTTAGCCTACGTCTTGGTGACGGGAAAAAATGGCACTGCATCGTGCCAAAAAAGTTGTATTAAAGTAAGATCTGGTATATCTAATAAGATTCTACATTTTCAAAGACTGACCATTCGGCGCATCTATGGCACATTTTGTTTACCATCGCCAATTCGTGGGCTAAAACAGGATCCCAACCAAAGTTACAATTATGCTTGGTGTTTGTTTTCTGTGAAAGACACTTGTATGCAGATAATATAATCATACCTCAGTACAGCGTATTTAATATTTATATTCAAAACTTTTATGACGTATTCGATGAGAAATTTAAAATAGTATGAAAGATGTTTAAAAGTTGTATCTAAAGATTAGTAAAATTTTTTTTTCAAAACTTATCTAATCTTTTTTAATTTCTAAATTTAATTAATTATGTTTGTGCTTTTAAGCTACTTTGAATGATGCTAATAATAAAATAACAAATTGCATACAATTAAAATTAAAGCAAACGATAAATTATTAAACAACGGATTTGGTGACAATTTGGCGACTTGGCGAGAAACTTGGCGCAAAATTTAATTCTTTAAATAATTAGTTTTAATCAATTAATTTTTATTAACAATAAATAAATTATAATTAATAAAAATTAATCATAATTAATTGTTAACGTAATAATCAGATTAATTGTTAACGTTATAAACAGATTAATAGTTACGAATATGACTTTTCAGCGCAAATCTATTTAATAAGGCGTAGTAAATTCATAATTTGTTTGTTTGTTAATTCTATTGTTTTATGGGATATAAGGCAACAATGACTATTATCCCCTTTTCATAGATTCTTGTAGAAAATTCATAATTATATTGACTATAGATTTCAGCTAATTATGAATTTAAATTGCATGGGCTGTGAAGTAATTTTTAACTTGTTAATTTTTTTTTTCTATTGTATCAAGAGAAAAGTTTGTTATTTTTATCAATATATTCAGGATAAATTAAGAAAGATTAATTATTTTCTGTGCTACAATAGTATCAATATAAAAGAAGATTTAGAAATTAACTGATTCTGGTACTTCTGAAATTAATTTTTTTTTTTATTAAAAATGTATTGAATAATTTTTTTTTTTTCAAATTATTATTCTGAGATTTATCTGTAAATACGTTTTTAATTCATTGAATAATTTGCTAAATCATCTTTAACTTTTGTATGTACTATTAAATATTTATTATTTGTTAGAAAAACTTACCAGTAACCGCACATTATGTATAATAGCTTTTGTTTTATAAATCTTTGAATTTATGATTTTTATGCCTTATTTTGCAACTTCGCAACCGTTTACAGATCCGTCCATGATGTTGATACATATTCAGCTGGTTTAGCTGAGTATTATGTACCAGGAGGTTTCGTTGGACCTACATTTGGAGCAGTTCTTGGGCAACAATACAAAAGGGTAAAGTTTGGAGATAGATATTGGTTTGAACACGGAAATCAAGCAGGATCATTCACAGCAGGTAAGCATTTATTTTAAACATCAATAAAAAAAATTACGTATTCATTGCACGAAACTTTATTTTTAAAAATTACAAGAAATTAAAAAGTATTTAAGAAAAAAAAGAGATGCGCTTAATTTATTGTTTGGCATTAAGACTTTAAAATGATTAATAATAATTTCTATCAATAATCATTTGAAATGGTTTATATTTTATGAAAAAATATTTCTTATATCTGTACTAGCTTATTTTAAGAGAGGAGGTAGTTGTCCCGATAGCTTAGTGGTCAGTCACGAGCTCGCGGGCGGGGGTGTTTCCATCCAGATGTGGGTTAGAGTTCTAATGGCATAGATGATCCCTCATGTTGATTCACTTTAAGTCTATCTCGGTTTCAAGTTCTCCCATGGGATGGTGTTAAAGTTTGGAGAGGGAGGTGTAGTCCTTGTCATTTGACCTGGTTCAAAATTAAGAAGTCCGCCACGAACAGCCCTCGCGTAGGTTCTAATAGCAACGTTAATGAGAAATTAATCAAAACAACACTGGTAAAAAACGTGTTTTTCGAATATGGTTTCTCTTTCAAACTTAACTCGTTGCATGACGTAATTTTTTTATATCTTAAATTCTAAGAGCAAAAGGAAACGTTTGAATCATATTGAATTTATTCAATAATTGGTTTTAATAATTTATTTTATTATTTGACGTTTATTAATTTTATTTAAAATAAATACGTACAAAAAGGTTTAGCTCAATTAAGCAATATGTTAATCAATTAAGCTACATGTAATTAAAATTAAAGCAAACGAAAAAATTATTAAATTGAATATTATATCGGGTACATGTAATTAAAATTAAAGCAAACGATCAATTATTCAACGACGGATTTAGTGACCATTTGGGAACTTGGCGATAAACTTGGCATAAAATTTAATTCTTTAAATAAGTATAGAAAATTTAAGATTAATCGAGCACCTTTAAATGGGAGAAAAAAGCTTTTAAAATTTTGACCCGGACAAAGTTACAATGTGAGTGGAAGAAAACCCATTAAAAACAAGAAAGACGAGGCCTACGATTTTCCAAAATTTTCAGCAACGGGAAACATTTACACAATATAGTAGCTCGTTCAATGCTCTCTTATTATGTATGTCTTCTTGCCTTTTGATTTAATTCGGATTCAATATCACCACCATTCCTGTTGAAAATAGACATTTCTGCATTGATTCGCCACTTTTTTCTTCCTCATCATTTTATTTCACAATACAGGTAGAAACTGCTTTAAAAATAAGCGTGTATTTAACTTGATTTGAAGAATCTGCACAAAAAGAAATCTACAATTACAAAAAAAGAAAAAAGAAAAAAAAGAATTCGATTGCTTAACAAATTTATACTTCAAATTCCAAAACCTAATACAGATTCTAAAATTCAGAAACTTTGAGGAACATTAACAATATCAATATCCATCCAGACTAAAAAGATTGTCAAAAGAAAAGATAATAAATGAACTCACGTGCAGTCACAATAAACAAAGGTTTAAATTCTAGATTGGTTAAGGACGAAAATGTAAAAATGTGATTACGATCTGCTTTATTATTACTGGATGAGAAATAAAATCGAAATTTACAAATTGAAAAATACTTTTTTTGTAAAAATAATATTTTTCTAAAAAAATAATGTTTTGTCAGCGCTATCCAGTTATTCAAAAGTTAATTACATGGATGAGTTTTTAGAATAAGGATATCGAATTCTGAAAACGATAGAGATTAAATAAAAAGATTATAATTTATTCAGTTGTCACGACAGGTGGCATTGCTAGTGCTTCACTGAAAGATATACGTATGTGTATGTGAGAAGATGTGGGATAGGCTGAAAGACTTCTTCAAAATTGAAAACGGAGTAAAAGAAACTCGAAACTTTCTTATTCTGATTGTGTTGTTAATACATAGGGAGTCCCGGAAAATTTTCAATTATAGAACTTTTAATCCGAGAAGGAACACGGAACATCATTAGATATAATTTTAAGACATAGGGATAATTTTTAAATATTTTATAAATGAATAAATCTTAGTTAAGAAATTCTGAGGTATTCTGAAAATTCCATCTTTGAAGAAAAGTGAATTATGACAAAATATTTCAATTTCGTATAAAGTATACTTGAAGACAATCTAAAACTTTTTAGGAAACTACTAAAATTTTCAGTTTCTCTTGCAAATGACTTCAAATACATTTCAAAACATTATCTAGAATGGAAGTTTAATTAATTTTCTAAATATAACTTAATTTTTGATAACAATTAGTCTTTAAAATCTTTCGAACATATATATAATGTAGCGCAATCATATTTTGATCTGAGAACTGACATCGGCTTTCGGTGTATTAGAAACTTTTAAATTGGTAAGAAGATTAAATTACATCGTTGAAACCAAATTAAGTAAATATTCATAAATTTCATTGCTTATATTTAGCTGAATATTAGCAATGAAAATCACATATTTCATTTTCAAATATATTGGAAAAATGTAGAAACATTTTTCGAATTTCACAATCTAAGCAAAAAAAAAAACTGAAATATATTTCGCGTGCAATGATAATTCGTTTTCAAATTATCAAAGTCAAGAATGTGATTTGCTTTAAAAAAATTCTTTATACATTCCTGAACTTCGAATATTGAATTGAATTAAAAATATTAATATGTGTAATATGTTTACACAACAGGAGCAAATAGATTTAATATTTTTAGTATTCTTTCAGTATATTTATTATTCATTCACACCATATTTATTTTCCTTTCAGAACAACTTCTTGAAATTAAAAGAACATCATTAGCCAGGATATTGTGTGAAACAACAAGAATAAGAAAAATTCAGATGAAGCCATTCATGCCACCATCATCAAAGTATGTATTTTGCACTATTTCTATCGTCGGCGTTTATTGATTTATCGCGATGGACGTAAACAATTGATTTTTTTGTTGATGAAATTAAACAAGATTCCTTCAATGATAATGTAACTAAACAAGATTCCTTCAATGATAATGTAACTAAACAAGATTCCTTCAATGATAATGTAACTAAACAAGATTCCTTCAATGATAATGTAACTATACAAGATTACTACAATGATAATGTAATTAAACAAGATTCCTTTAATAATGACGGAATTAAACAAATTAAGAAAAGTTATACTCTGTAACTTATTACTAATTATAAACAAAGTATTTATAGATTTTATTTTTATCATCTTAGATTTATTAAAGGAAATTGTACTTATCATTATTATTTTGATAGTCACGGATAAAATATAAATATATACTCAATCAAATAAGTATTAGTATCCCTAAAAGTTTTATGAGTGAAATACGGGGAGATATAATTTAAGTCAAATTTCTGAAAATTCAATGTTAGTAAAATTTCTTTTGATTAAACAGAAAAGAAACAGAGAAGTTTCGGAAATTATAGGTATCAATTTTGACTTCGGATTTTTAGCATTCAAATGTTTTCTAGCAGTATTTTTACTTACAAAAATAATGAGTTATTTTAGATTGTTTAATTTTTATTATTATTTTTAATATAAATAATGTAATTAGTCTGTTCTATACTGCTGAAAAATATGCACTTAAAGTTGCTCAATTTTATTAAAAACAATTATAAGGAGTGTTAGCGTATAATTATTTTTTAGAGTTTGTTCCGGTTTATTCTACATTCACCAAACAATATATTATTTTTGACTTTCAAATTTCATTCAATTCATGCTATTTCTTTTTGATTTTTTTAAAGCAATCCCATTGTTCCTTGCGAAGAAATCCACAGGTTTGACTTTTACTTATGGAAAGAATAAGATGCCAAAGCAACCAGGTAATATTCTCGAAATTGTGTTTGTCTTGACATTTTGTTCTAATCATTTGATTATAAATTTACAATAGTCTCAAAAACAACAGAAATAATAACTCATTTATAGAGATATTTGATACTAGAGTTTGAATTAGACATATAAATCAAAAAAAGAAAAATTTCAATAAATCGAAGAAGAAATTTTACTCCAATATCGTGTCATTAATTCTGATTTATCATAAAAGAATTTTTTCATTTAAAATTATTTGAATTCATTTTATATGCACGAAATATACAAAGAAAAACAATTAATTTATATAAATTGTATTTTAAGACAACTGAGACACAACAAATGCTTAAAGTTGTCCTTTTTTATTATAATTTTAGGAAATAAAAGTCGCTTCGCTGATTTCGTACATGTAAAATTTATGAGAATTTAATTTAAAAAATTTAAACACATGTGCCTCACCATATACCAAATATCTATGTTTGCATATTTCTCGGAATGTAGTTTATCAGGATTCAGTAATTCGTTCCTCAAATTCTACCATATCTGTACAGACCATATCTACAGAGTTGATATTTTGCACATTATTAAACGGAGTTATTTTCTGTACAATGAAAATAATTTTTTCTGATAAACATCTACTATTTTAAGTAATACACAATATTTGCATAAAAATAAGAGGGAATTTGAATCATAAAATTGAAATTTTCTTAATTACAATTAAATTTAATTTTAGAAATTATAACTAAGTTCAGTGTATAAGTGTTATATTTTTAAGTACTCTATAAAGTTTTTAAGATTATAAATGCAGAAGATTTTATAAAGGGTATGCCGAAATGTAAATACATGACTTACAATTACAGCTATTTATTATTTAATTGTCATATATAATTATTTAAGTTCAAAAATTTGATTTATCTCCTTTGTATAAAAACATGCATAAATACTTGAATACATATATTTCAATGTTAAAATATAACTTCCATTGATTTTAATATAAAAAGTGAGGATTACTTTAATTTGGCACACTATGATATCATTTTCTCTTAGCTAAAGCACTTCAGTTAACTCGATATATATGGTGAAATATTTTCGTAATAGTATTTATTTTCTTCGACCCTTAATTTTAAAATAGAAATCAAGATAATATATCTGAGTTACAGTATATAACTATATATTCTGCGGATATAATATATTTAATAAAATCCAATATTGTAAATTGCTTAAAAGTACATTCTTTAATAATAAAAATGCTTAATGTTATTACGTTTTTTTATAAAAGGCTCATTAATATAAATTTTAAAAGAATGTGTACTGATATAAATATTTAATAACATCTAATTATAGCACATTTTCATGTAAAATATTAAGTTTTAGCACAATAATGCGCTAATTTAATTACTTAATTTTTACTGAGAAAACAGTTGAAAAATTATTTATCGTAACAATAGTTTGAAACGGAGTCGTTTGAACTTCCACACATTCTAAAAGTAAACAAACATACTTTACAACTAAAAATACTTAAATATTTTCATATATTACTTTTATTTAGTTTTTCATTGCTGAGATAATTTCTATACTTTGTTTCAGAAAACAAAAATAGATTTTATTTTTAGGTTATGTCCTGCGAAATCATAAACATTTCTGAAATTTTGAAGAAATAATAATTCACTGATAAGTAAAAGAATATAAAAATAGAACAATTATATTTTTATAATAACGTTTTTTATATATTTCTTGGAGTAAAAAATATATATATTTCTATATTTCATTTCAGCACGGTTCCAGAAGAAAGATGGCCATTATGTTTTACATATGTGGATATGTTTTTCCAATGGGGAGTTTTTATGAAGTTTTATCTTTAGTGTTTTGTAGTCTTATTTAATAATAAAGTTAACCTTTTTTTATAATTATGGTGTCCTGTTATACATTTTCAACTCTATAAATCACTTTACAATAAGAACTTGTGGCATGGCACTTCTTCTACCCGACTCTTGTGCCATAAACTCAGTCAAATACAACTAACCCTAAAAGTCAATAACAAACTGAAGAATACATTACTCAAGCTTCACACAACTATTTATTCGTCACTTTGTAATATAAAGTTTAGAGAATATTTGCTCTCCTTGATGATTTCTTGGATTGATTCGCCTATTCGACTATAAAAAACTAATAATCTCTTACCAAAACTTCTGTTGAGGCTGACTTGCCTTCCCGAATCTTCTACGGCTGCTATCACCCGTAACAACTCTTGATATCGACTACCGCTTGTAGGGCATACGCTCTGCACTAGTCCCACTCGGGCTCTATTGTCTAAATTTCCCTTTGCTTATTTGTTCTATCTAGCTGATTTCACATTATTTCTATCTGCCTCTAATTAGAATAATCACGTTTCATTTGGGTTGGGAAGAAATTTCTTAACTTATGCAATCAATCTTAATTAAAGTCCTTAAAGTTAGTGTAGAGAAAATTGCGAATAGCCCAACGTCACAAACGGATAAAAATGATTAAAAAAATATTCTGTTTAAGAATGTCGATATAGTTAAGTCAATGAGACACGCATTAGCATTTAGTAAATAAACTTTTTTCTCCTTCATTAAATAATTACTATGTATTATACACTGATGCATTAATTTTAACACATCTACGTATCGGACCAACGAAATTGACACACAGAAATATTTTTCTAGGAGACATTCCCCCATGTGTAATTATTTTGTTTGCCCTCTGACAGTGAGATGAATCTTGACTGAATGCTCTGTACGTTTTAAACAACTAAAATCCTACATATTATCTTTAAGTGACGTGGTTGGAGAGACCCACAATCAAATATTTTTATAATTTCTCACATAACAGATTTTACTCTATGTTTGCAATTTTATTAAACATCATTTTGTTCTCTATCTAGAGTTTGAATTTTAGTTGTTTTAATAAGAAAACTAGTGACATTTTCATTTTGAGTTAAGCACTATGTGTCCAACTAGGACTTAGAGCTATAAATTAAGCATACTTTATTATTGATACATAATTGAAATTTTTTGTTAAAAATGAATCTAAAATAAAAGCAATCATTGTTTGAAGTTTAATTTATGAAATTGTGTGGTAACATATTTGCATAATTTTTATCAATTCGAGATGATTTTCCCAGTTTTTCTGCTGAAGACTGTCTTCGTCTGATATAAAAAAATCTGATTGAAACTTCAAGCACATTTATGGGAAGAAAATTGTCCAAATTTTCATATAAGTTTGCGACGTAGTAACGCATAACTTATATGAAATTTGGTAACATAACATAGATAAAAACATAATATATATGATGTAAAATATTTGACAAAACATAACATAGATAATGTGTAGAACATTTGGTAAAACGTAACATATATTATGTAGAACTCTTCAAATTTAGGAACATTCCGAAATTGCGCCATTTTCACGTGAATACGTAACATTTAAGGGTCATTTGACATTTCACCGTAGGGAAAAAACATGGAACCCATTTTACATCAGAAAAAGATATATATATATATAGATATAGATATAGATATAAGTAGTGATAGTGCTAATTAAATGATAGTGATAAATATGCCGTTCTCTTACTGATAGTGAAGTAAATATATGAAATTAATTGTTTATCGCCTTTTTATTGGAGAGTGTATTCCAATTTCGGGTCCTATTCTTTAACATTATGTTAGGACAGCCTTAGAACGAAAATAAAGTACGAAATATATTTTGAACAAATCAAGAAGAAAAAATATCGACAAAGAGGAAGAAAGCTTGTAAAAAATTGTCCTCGATAACTTTATTAAGAGATATACTAAAGCAATAAGTATCAGCCAATTATATTTAACCAATTTATTCACATTTATAACTAACCGAAATCAAAATAAATTAATAAGGAGCAGCATTTATACAGTCGCGTCCTCAACGAAGTATTATAATGAAGAATTATACGTATCTTAATAACTACGAAGAGTGGAATTTAATTAACTGAATCCGATTCCTACAGAGTTTTAGTGACGGGATACTAGTCAGACAGCAAACACTGTTGCTCACACAATATGATATTTCTATCAATGTCATTAATTACTCTATATCTCTTCTATTCACTTCATTTCTTATATATTAATCTAATTTACATAAGACACGGTTCTTTTATAAGATGAGGTTCTCCTATCAAACATCGAAGTAAAGCAGTTCCAAATGTTAGTTAAAGACGTATGCGTGTGAAAAACCGTTATAAGTTTTTCATGTCAATAAAACAAGCAATTTTCTTTACCTTCAATTATCCATAAGATCATTTTTCACTAAATAAGTTACTAATAGTTTTTTGAAGAATAAAAATGGCTTTTACGTTGTGTAAAAAGAAATAAAGGCCATTCAAGAAAAGGAACATGCTTGAGAAAAGAACTTGCTAAAATAAAATCAAATGAATTAAAAAAATACGTACTTTTGTTTCTTGCTATTGATTTTTCAAAATTTATAAGTATTTTAATATTGATAAGATTTTTTTTCCTGCACCGAAATTGTCAGAAGCTTCTATGTTTTTGCTCTAGTAAAAGCATTAAGAATGTAACTTTTATTATTCAATAAATACAAGAGGATGGGGCGTCACTTGAACTATTTTTCCATCATTTGAGAGTAAAAATTATTATTGTATTTTGTTAAAGCAGGGCTATTGCTGCTCTCAAAAGTGGACTGCAATTAACTAATCAAACGATTTCTAATAACAGCAAGCTTTATTTCTGAAACGACACTCTGGCGTTCTTTCTACTTCACTGACGGGTATGTTCAAAAATTCACCCCCCACATAAAAACAAACATTTGAAAGGGCGATCGTAGCCTTGCTTCCCAACTAATTTTTTGCAGGGGTTAAAACACTATTTGACAGGCGATCGCAGCACCATTTCACAAGTTATTTCTTAAGGGAATTAACATATCTTTTTAAGTACTATAACGACGTCATATTACCTGATTTGTCTGACGTCATCAATATTATTTTAATTACAAGATCGAAATTTCGATTTAAGTTCTATCGCAAATAAAGTATTATTGAAATAATCAATTTTATTCCAAAACATTGTTTGAATGATTTTCTAATAGGGGCATGCTTTCAAACAGTTTAACGTCTCATTCCGTGAGTACTAACAAATTCTATGATGTATCAAATAATATGCTTTCCGAAATACGATGCAAATACCACTTTCAAATTTTCAGTATCTCCAACAGAGAAAAGTGTCTTAATATCACCAAATCCATGACACAGAGAAGATATCCACTCACATCACTTTAACACGCTTTCCTTTTACACCACAACTTTATTATTATTATCCTAACTTTCCGTCTTTCCTCTTCTTTCTCACTACATTTTTAATTATGTATGAAATTTGCTTTGTTTAATTTAAATTTGAGTAATTCGAATAAAGTAATGTCCAGGAAATGTCACTAAATACAGTTAAAGAGAAGTACGCCTCATATCATTACAATACCATTCAAACAAATTCCCAAGCATTTTATTTAATATTAATTTGAGTATCAATTTTTCGCCCGAGTGAATTTTTAAAATAAACCAGCTTGAATAAATTATCAGATACAAAGATGGACGGTGCAGTCATATGAGAATGTGAAATAATATTCTTCAGAGCTATGCAAAGTGGAGTGGTAATCCTTGGAGAAAGAAAAAAAAACTAAACACCCATTCACAGAGTGTGTAATTAAACATTTATGTAACATCCAGCTATTGATACCCCCCCCCCCCCAGTTTTTCTTTCAAACCGTTAAAACATCCCGAAAATTAAACATTCTGTTTGTATTACATTTGGTCCGGAACAAAAACTGAAATCTCGGTATTTTTGGCCATTTGCCAAAAAAATCAAATTAAGTTAAAATAAGTCATTAAAATACATATTCAACGAATGGAAAAAGTACAGAAAAAATTAATGCAGCTGATGGTGAGAAAAAAAAAATGACGAAAAAGACAAAAGCTTAAAAAATATAACCAAAAATATATTTGAAAAAGAAAAAAATGGTGCAGAGATATACTACTTCCACACATCAGTGAAGCTTTCTGAGAAAAATTGGAGTAATATGACCAACGCTTTGTATAAAAGACATAGAAACACTCGTTCAAATTTAAGCTGTATTCTCCCTGTTGTGAATGCGTTATAAGATAAGGAATTGTTACGGAAAAGAATTATATATAACACATCGATCAATAACTCCCGAGTCTAACATTGAAAACAACATTTTTTTTGCAAAATTTTTTTTTATTCATCAACATAACACCTTTTGTTAATCACCTTTTAGGGTGATACAATCGTTCCAACGCTTTTCCAAATCTTTCCCCCCCCA
>BMAW01065033.1:0-18208 GCA_019974015.1 Nephila pilipes | reverse complement strand
TGTATATATATATATATGTGTGTGTGTGTGTGTGTGTGTGTGTGTGTGTGTGTGTGTGTGTGTGTGTGTGTGTGTGTGTGTGTGTGTGTGTGTGTGTGTGTGTGTGTGTGTGTGTGTGTGTAATTAGATAGAGAGAGAGAGAAAAGAAATTTCTTTACGCTAATTTAATATTCATTTGAATAACTCCTTTTTTTTTTTTTTTTTTTTTTTTTTTGAGATCCAAATAGAAAAAAAATAATGAAAGTTAGCACATGCTGTTATTTTGAATAAAGACAAGGCCAACAAAATGCGTGGGTATAAATGAAGGATACATGGTATATGGTGTTATAGTTCATTATAGATAGACATTATAATCCATTATGATTATAATAATTTTACTTAGTTAACTTTAAGGTACATTTATATTGCTAAGATATATTCAATGTAATTTTTTTATCGTCAACTTTTATTTATTTTCTTGTGAGTTGTTTTTCTATTTCTTTATAATAAAATAACTTTTCAATCTTTTTTTTAACATTAATGACTAATTTGTTCTTCAAACAAGAGCTTTTGAGTATCGAAATTGATGTTCTTATCAATAAGCAGAAGAGAAATCTATATTGATATTTTTTATTATTTAACAGAGCAACAGAATCGCTCTGTAGTCAAATTACAGTAAATCAATCACAGAAAACATGCGCATGCAGCGTGCAGTGCTTTGCGCTGCGCCGCTGCGCGGTGCGGCAGTGCGTGCGCCAGCGGCGCGCAAAGGCGCGTGTGCAATGCGCAAAAAAAAAAAGGTACGCGCAAGCGGCGGCAATACAGTTTCTTTATTTCTTTTTGTTTTGTCTATTCTTGTAGTTTATGACAACCTGATTTGTGAGGATGAAAGTTTCGATGTTCGAAAGCTTTGAACATGAATTTCATCTCTTTATCGATAAAAGGATAGATATGGTCAATGATGCTACATGCGATGGACTGTTAAAGAACAACGAATTAAAACGTTCTTCTATAAAATGATTTGTAATAATTTTCATTCTCCCCATCAGAACATTTAATGGACGCAATTTCTTTTTGTTTCTGTCTGTAAGCTTTTTAAAACTAAAAAAGTAAGAAAGTCACATTACTATATAGTAAGAGAATTAGAAATTCCAAGAAAATAAAATACATATAAAAAGATAAATTATTTCCACAAGATGGAAGGAACAGAGGATTGAGGAACAAAGAAGATCAAACAAGCTATCTTAGCTAAGAAACAGACAAGCTCAGATGTTGCATTACCCAAAAAAGAAAGTGTAGATTTAATACGAATTCATTATCATATTTACTCTGCCAGGGTGTTAAGAAAGAGTAAATCTTTCATGTCAGAAATGTTTATAACCATTTTATATCAAGTGAATAAATTTTATTAAACGTTCTCAGAATATATTCTGCGCAAGGTAATTTTAATAACGTAAAGTAAAATTAAAAAAGTAGTAATTTTATTAATTTCAGTTTTTTGAATAGTTCATTTAATAAGTCTACAGTCACTGGATACAATTCAACCCGTGCTTGTGTTATGTTATAAAAAATATGTCACTCCAAACATTTAATCGAAAGGTAAATTAGTTATTATTTTGTGAAAAGAAATTTCCATTATGTGGCAAAATTACAAGAAACAAAAAAAATAGTAATAAATAAGCAATGTTAATAAGAATAAAAAAGGAATGTAATCGACTAATTCTTATCAAAAAAATTTTCTAATAAAGGAAAACCCAAGAAAACCTAAATTTTATCTGTTTGAAAGTACCTTTTTTCCATCACAGAAGAAAAATTTCCTTTCAACTTGAAATACCAATATCTCATCAATCCAGATTACCTCTATACAACACATAGCTGAAGTTTTAAAAAATATTATTTTACAGCTGTTGCATCATATTAGATTTACAATGGAAGTAAAGAATAGAATTATATTAACTATATTCTAAAATGTTCCAAGGATTCTCTTTATGGCACAACCGCCCCAACCATAACTATCCACATCAAAATTCTTAAAACAAAGCAACATCAATATTTTATAATGAAAAAAAATACAAACCTATCCACTCCAAATATGTTACAGGAAAATAATGTTTTAAAGGATATCGAACCCTTGGTATAGCTGACCATATACATTACAGTATTCATCGACACACGTTTGACAGTTTTGTATAAAACTGGTTATATTCATTATAGGATTTAAAGGTTTCTAAAAATGCCAAACTTTTTCTGGATTTCTTTTTCACATCTCCATTTTTCTTATAATAAACCAAATTTTCAATTAAATATCAAAGAAATTGTAAAATTTTGACCAAGTACAAAAGTAAAACATACCGAACCAGCCAAAAGGCGCGAAGGCTGCGCGCGCGCGCGCTACGGCACGGCAAAACAGCGGCGTGTACGGAAAATTTGCCAGCCAAGAAAAAAAAAAAAAAAAAAAAAAAAGCGGCAAAGCCTAAAAGTACTCTTGTGGTGTGGAGTGGAAATTCGGAAAAGGAGGTGATAGTTCAGAGTCGTCCCTGCCAATTGACCGAGTTTCAAACACACGAGGTCCTTCACCAATAGTCCTCTTGTTGCTTCTCAGTGTGACAAGTTAATAAACAATATCACAATCTTGGAGCTGAAGATCTAATCAAATGAATCAAAACATCATATGCATTTTCTTTTATTATACTTCTATATCAATGAATAAATGATTTATTTTCAAGTTACTAGAAAATATCTGAATGTTAGCTTAGATTCTAATATATTCTATATTAGTCTGCTAGAATCTAGAGGATTCAAAATATTGACTACTGAATAAAAAAAAAGTGGCTGAAATGAAAATTGTTAATATTGATTCATGTGGTGAGAGAAAGTATTCCAAGAAGATCCCTACATTTCAAGACAATAAAGGACTATTCAGGGAGGAGAATTGGGTTTGGGGAAAGGTGAAGATTTGGAAATATTCATTACTGATAAAACGTAGACAACTTATTCTCGATACGGCTGCTTTTGAATTCTTGTCATCAACGTTTATAAAGATCCTCAAATTTTGCTTTGCAAATTTAAAGAATTGTATTGACCCCTTGGGCACGAAAATTGCAGAAACATTGCGTCCAAATTTGTCACTAGCAAGAGTTTCCAAGGTAATCCTATAGAGCCAACTTTGCACCATTACCCGAGTGAAGGTAAAAAAATATGTCACAGCTTTTGAAATGGTTGGTGTCGACTTGACTGGCCTTTGTTTCTTATGACAGAAAAAAAATATGATACATGGGTTATTTTATTTACTGCAGTGTACTATAAATTAAGAAATTTCCAATCTATTGAGGGATCCATCATGGCACCTGCAAACTCTTAGCCAAAAGAGGATATTCTGATAATGGTACTCCAATTTTACAGGTTCAAGTAGTGCTTTAAATGAATTAGATTACAAAAGATACTTTAATTTACAAACTCAGAGGTTTTCCACAATCGTGAAATCAAAATGAAAATTCACCATAGTCTTCATTCTGACATATGACTTCTGGGAGCGCTTCATCCGAATGGTGAAAGAATTAAGAAGAATTTTAGTGAACAAGCTATAAATTATTTGGAATATGAACCATCATATGCAATTGGGAAGCAAATATAAATTCCCGCCTGTTTCATTTAATCAGTTCCTCACACTGATGTTCAAGATTTAGGTAATATTGACACCAATAGCCTGATCGTCGTTTACGTTATCTGCAAAAAACTCTGAAAGGACTTACGAGAATGATTCAGAAATTAATATTTATCTACAATTTGTTTATCGAGGATGTCGAAGAGAAGAGACTTTGCAAGTGCATGATACTGTAAGAAGGTACAGCTAAAAAGTGAGTTCCAGGTGGATGGACAAATTAAAGTAGAAAAATTAAGACTGCAGTTAGTGAGAAGATTAGGCCTGTAGCCAAACTTATGTCACCATGAAGTGTTCCACCCAGGGGAAACTGTAATTGAGGATAAAAAAAAAATGACTTCCCAGAATTCCGAGAGTCACCCCTGCAAATAAAAGAAACAAAGTCGGAGGCTCTGCCCATCACAACAATTGCCGGATGAACTCGAAATCATGAAACAAGAAGAGAATGGATAAACAAAATTACTAAAACGTTTGGACTTCCGAACCAAAAGTCTATTTCTTTAAAAATTCAGAAATGGGAGTTTATTCAAGCATCCAGTGCATGGGTGCTATTTTAGACTTCTGGCTGTTACTCCTAGAATATTGGTCTGCTGATTGATTGATTTTATCAACGTCGCACTAGAAGTAACACAAGGAATACTGGAAGACGAACCTCGTAATTTTGAACCTCGGTCATGACGAGTAGATAACCTCGGAGCTGACACCCACCTGTATATTTGCAAACTACAAAAATTTATTATTGTAATGTTTTTAATTTAGGTAGCTTCACTAGATTCTTTATTTGCCAATTTAACTGAGTGTATTTGTAGTATATTTTTTTTGTCTGTATTTGTTTGTGAAATATATTTCCTATACAAATTTCATCAAGTTGACAATGTATTCCAGAGTTTAATTTTAACATCTGTCTGAAAGTTCCTGAACAGCAGGTTTTATAAAATTGATTATTTTGCTAATAGAATAAATCCTTCCAACCTATTTCACAGCAAAATACTGGCTATTTGCCAAGCCTTGAAATGAACTTAACAGTATCGAACAACAAAAAACTGTTACATTTTGTCTGATAATAGCTTTTCATATTCAATCTGCGCCTCAAAATTATTCTATCAAATTATAAAAAGGGTTCTCACGCGTATTTCCTTCAACTCTCTTTTAAACATCGTAAACCATTTTGAAAGCTTCTTCTTTGTGAATGATCTTTTGACTTATGTAAATTAAATTGGAAATATTTACATTATGGAAATAAGATTTATGTATAACACTTAAAATTACGGAGAATTTCATAAGAGGGTTAACAGAAAAGAAAAGAGAGATATTGGAAAATGTTGACAATGGCTAGTGTGAAAAGTGACTATAGGTGAATACATTCTAGTCAAAAGTAAATTACACGTTTAATACTGATTTGACTGTGATAGTTGACAGGCAGATAAAATTGCATTTTGTAATATTAATGCTTAGGTTCGCACACGTGTAGGACCTGTTCCATTATGCATAATAATATAGATATTGAATTTTGTATATTCGAAGAAAAAAAAAAAACAGTTTGATTTCCTTCATTTATGATTATTTAATCACGACCGAACTTCATTTAATTAATAAGGCACAATTAAATGAAAGAAAGAAAAACAAGGTGTGGTATATATAAGAAATCACAGAAAGTAATGCATAGACTACATATCAAGATTTACATACAATCCCATTCAATAAGCAGCCAATTTTACTTTGATATCAGGGCTCTTCAAAACATTTCTTGGAATGAACAAGTGAATAATTTTGGTAATATCCATACCAGAATTTAATTTAAACATTAATCTGATCGCTCTAGAAGATATTACATACCAATAGCTGACACAATGTTTAAAAAAAAAAAAGAAGAATTTTATGGCAAATGTTTTGAAATTTTGTGGAACATCCATATTATATTCAACTGATAGAAAACTAAAGGAGGAGATTTAAAACATCTGCTATTTGTAGAATGATCATCACCTCTTTCACTTTTTATTTAAAGGATAGTACACCATAGAATTTGTAACCGGAATAAATTATCTGTAACCCATCCATTATGTTAAACTTCGAAAAATACATATTCCACATAGAACACCTTGAGGATTATCATCAAAAAATTGATCCCTCGATTCCCTATCACTAAATGCAGAAATCTGTAGGAAAACATCAAACACTTATCATATGAGTAAAACCAAGGCTATCTTATTTTTAGAAAATAGTAAATCGCTGTCATCACTTCTCTTCAAATGAAATGCAAGAAAATATTCTCTTTCATCAGGTGAAATTCTTTTAACTTCTCAACATTATTGCCCTATCATAATCCTAGAATTATGACCATCTTGCCTCCATTCAGTTTTTCTTCGGTTTTCTTTTCTTTTCTCTTTACTCTTTCTTCCCATTCTTCCTTTCTCTTCTCCCCTCTTCATAATTTTAAATTTATTATTTCTTTCCTGTGAGAGGAAATAATGATATCTTATTTTGGAAAATCCTTTCCTCTCCTGCGGCTAATGGAAAAATTGCTCCTGAACAAAACGCGAGAGTTGAAAAAAGTTAGGAGGTTACAGTATATATTAACTAAATAAAGATTATCTGTTAAATATTTCGATATTTCAGTGAACTGTTAAAGAAAATAATTATCCTGAGAGATAAATGTGTTAATAAAATCTACATTCAAGTTCAGTTCAAGGAGAATGCTACTATGTTAAAATGAATATGTCAAACAATTTTAAAGTAAACTTTCCATATAATTTGATTCATGAAAAATTGTAAAACAGAGTTTTGCTAGATTGTAAGATTTTTTTTTTAAGTGAGAGTATCATCAGAAGCATTTCTTATATTTTCAGCAAATTCTCAACATCTTCATAAGACCAGTTTAAAGTTTGTTCTGTGTTGAGGGTACGAATTGTAAAAAGAAAACAAAGTTATCAGATTAAATTTGATATCTATCGGATCTTTTATTTACTATTTTCTAGCATATGCCGACAGCGGTAGCCAAAGGGTTATGGTGGTAAGACTACAGCCAAGTAATTGTTTTTTGTCGAGTCGTGGGTGCCGCTAAGAACCCTCCATAAACGTGGGTCTGATGACAATTAAATCTGGTAGGGTGTTCTCGTGGCATGGTGTGAAGTTTGGAGCCGCGTTCGCGGGCATGCGCCGCGGTACGCGGCAGCGCGCGGCGCATGTTTTGCTGCGCTTTGCCGAAAGGTTTAAGCTTGCCGCAATGTTTGCGCCAGCCTGCGCTGCGGCGCTAAAGCGTAGCGTTTTACGCAATGCCATGCTAAGTAGCTGGCTACTAAGTTCCTCTAGGATATATAGGTGCCAAACAGAATCCAAGAATAAAATGGAAAGAAAGATATTCTTCAAGTTCATTACTGCAACGAGGAAAAAATCAATTGCTGGTAAATCTTCCTTCAACAAATATATCTGTAATACAAATTAAAACTTATTTTTCTTATATATATCCAGGTGTGTAAAACCTTTTCCTCCTCAGTCATAAAATTTTACTTCCTAATTTAAAGGATTAAAATGGAAACAAAAGTAATTCAATATAATTATTATAAAAGAAGTTATTTTGCTAGAAACTTATCACCCAGTTGTAAATAAAAGAAAAGAAAATAGTTAAAAAAAAAGAATTTTAAATTAACTGAAGATGTGATGATGAAAATGATACGATCCAGAGGTATCTTCTCCTTTCGTGCATGGTGTATTTTTCTTTTTTCTTTTTTTTTTTTTTTTTTTTTTTGTTAAAACATAAGTGAGACGCGCTCTTGTGATGATAGCAAAATTTCTTTATTTTTTCTAGTCCTCCTTGTCCTTTGCTCTGCCGTAGCACAAAGGCATGGCAAAATGTTTTGCTTTACGGTATGCGTTTATGGCGTAATTTAAATAAGTAATTGTTCTCTGTAGAAACCTTTAAGTCATTCCAATCAGCATTCCCATTAGAGTCGGCTTTTTTTTTTTTTTTTTTTTTTTTGATGGTAGAAGAATTAGTGGTATGTTGGAGAGAAGTTTTAAAGAAACTACCTCCCTTGACCATTTGAGGATTTTGACATTTTTTTCTGTAATACTATTTTCAGCTTACTATGTTGCCATATATTAGTGGAAGATATAAAAAATTTCCATTTTGCTTGGAGTCTGTTTTAGTGCTTAAGTTCTTCATCATGTTATAATTATGGTAATGTGTTTGTGCCAAGATATAAGCATTTCCAATATGGTTGAGTTTAATAGAATTCAGAGGCATAAATATTAAAAGTCTTTTGAGATACAGTTATTCATATGTGTAAAAGTTTCTAATTATTTCTTTGATTACCTGAGACCAGCTAAAAAATGAATATGTGTCCATTTTTTTGTCTTCTTCCTTATTCCTTTGGTTGATTTTTTTTTTATTTGCTATTGCTGTAACAGGTCAATTGAAAGTCCCAGCCTACCATAGTTGTGTCACATTTTGGTGCCAGTGGTTGCGCTTCGCGTGGCTGCTGGCAAAAATTTCTGCCTTTTGGCGCGGCGTCTTTGCTGCCGCGGTACGCTGCCGGATGCTTTTTCGCGGCTTTTACTTGCAGCAGCGCAGCGGTAGCGGGCGGCTGGCGTAAGCGTAGCCGCTTGATGGACTGTCACTGACTTCGGAGTGAAATGATGGAGCCATGTTTCATCCATTGTCATATATTTGACGCAAAACTGGGTTTACGTTGATCATCTTCAAACACTGTTCGAATCATCAACTCGTCGTTGTTTTTGGTCAAAAGTGAGTCTGCGTGGCACCTTAATTTGTACAGAGCTTTCTATTTTCAAATATCTGCTGTGAACATATGCGATGTACGCCTCAGTTGATATCTTTAGAGTGTCTGCTATTTCATCTAATTCTACCTCCTACTGTCATTCAAAATCATTTTGTGGATTTTTTTTTAATGTGTTTTCGTCGGTAACAACCTCTTTGGCGTACACCGTCTTGGTGCCTATATTTCACTCAAGTCATCAAGCCAAGCATCAAGTCTAAGGTTTTAGTTTAAACTGTATTTTTTCCTTCAAAAGCAATATTTTATCAACACGAACTTCCTTTTTATCCATTTTTTCGCACAATAACAAAAAGTTGTTTTACCCAAAATGCTATAATTCACAAACTAATGATCCATTGTGCTGCCAAATTTATATACACGTATCTTTTTTGAGGTTAGGGCTAACTAAAAAAAACATATGGATTTAATTCTAGTATGCCATCTATGTGTCAGGCCGACCCTTTTCAATACGACCTACATTTCACCTTTTTTGGTTTTATACGATGTAATTTATCGAGAATCATGAATGATCCGTAATACTGATACAAATACATTACTATTCCATTTCAAAGTATGGAAACATAATGAATTACATTATTCCGAATTCTTTTGCTCTCAATTGTTTATTTTCTTTTGCAAATGATATCAATGCGGGTTTCATTCTTAAATAATAGTATGTAATTATAATTAGAGTTTTTGACTGCATTAAAATAATATGATGTTTGACGCATTCTAACTTGGCTATCTAGCGTTAGAGAAATTCTGCATGTACATGAATTTCATATATAATGTCATAACACTTTGATAGCTTCAAGACAAAAAAATTTTAATGGACATGACTTTTGAGGCAAATCAAATGTTGTTTGATATTCTAAAGATATCAAAGAGGGCATATGGTTCGCTGAACGACTCCTGCAGCTACATGACACCCTGACCAGCAGGTGAGTCGTCTAGTTTAATGATCTGGCACCACCGCACTCATCACACCTCCTCTGAACTAGGGAGGTTCGATACAGAGCAATGGGGAGACACAGTCTGGTCTGCTCCAGAACTGCCTGAAGATCACTGAGGAGTAATAAAATGTGTTAACAATCTGCTGATTGGTTTTGTGATAGACTAAGAAATAAGGCCAAAGTGGGGTAAAAAAATACTCAGGAAATTGCTTGCCCTTGAGAAGACAGATGAATTCTATATTCGGTATGAAGGCTATAAAAAAAGTTTGTAGTACGTCATATCAACAGAATCATCTATTTCAATGGAGGTAAATGTATGAAAGGAACAGGCAAAACAACTGAGGGTACTTGGTTTGTGATATTATCCTTACACTCTGACGGTGACCAAGTGTTCTTAGAATTTAATAAAAGTATGTTTAACTGAAGTTAAAATAAAAAAATAATGTATCAACTAAGAGGGTAAAAGGCTGAGAATAGCTTTGAGTATACAGTGATAAAAGGAGTAACTTAAAGAAAGAGGTATGTATTTGAAGGAAGAGACGGAAAAAAAATAACTAGGTGCTATACTAATGCAAAAATAAAAAGTGGCAGTAGAAGCCAAGGAAAAGTACAGTTTTTGTTATACTATTTCATCGCATATTCCAAGGATCAGAAGCCGCAGCATAGGTGCGCCTTCGGTGTGGCTCCCGGTGTTTTACCCAGCTAGCATTGGCTCTGGAACTGCTCCTGGGCCAAAGAGTGGGCACAAAACTCCTAAACCAATGAAGAGCAGCACTTGTCCAAAATCTTACCAACCTTCGGCATCACTTAACTTTGGAGTACGTGCGTCAGAGGTTTGACTCCAAAATTCCGTAGCTTTTTATTCAATGCTTTGAAACAAATGCTTCAAAGAAGATACTACTTCAGGAATCATGTATTGATTGGTGGTGTTCCAGCAATTTTTGAATTTAACGCTTGGAACATCAGAATTATACATATATTTCCAAGATGTTATCTTTTCCTTCCAACGAATTCATCAAACATTTTAAGAACATCTAGAATATTAAAATGTCACACTTCCAAAACGTAGGCTCTATAGAAGCAATGAAAAGAAAACAACTTCTTCAAATTCCTAACGCATTTTTATTTTCTCGATTTGTTTGATTTTCTTAACATCGCACTAGAAGCAACGTGAGGGCTATTGGCGACGGCCCTCGTAATTCTGAACCTCGGTCAAGTGACGAAGACGACAACTGAGCTGGCACCTCCCTCTCCTAACTTGCAAAACATTCTAAAGTATAAAAACGTTGCCAACATTAACAAAAAAAAAAAAGAATAAAAACAGACGATTCTGTCTTGAAAATCTATTATTAAATTACATTTCAAAATAAGAGCAAACGATAAAGTGTTCAAGTAGACAATAATATTCTTTTCATTAAAATAAAAGTAGATGATAAAATATTAAATTAAATATGCGAGTATCTCAACAAATTGTTTTAGCTTTTCCGGAAGATTGATAAATATTCTTGTGATGGCAAATCGTCTTATTCTTTTTGTTGTTAACATTGGCAACGTTTTTGTTCTTTAGATGTAAAGAATACATTACGTATTAAAGCGAATACACCAGAAGGCATTTTTATTAACAGGTATTATTTCAAACTTTAATGATTTTAAGTTTGCTCGTATTTTAATATTTAATTTAATAATTCATTTTTGAGGCAAGATCATCTGTTTTTTTTTCTTCTTTTTTTTGTTAACAGTGGAAACGTTTTTGTTCTTTAGAATGTTTTTGCTTGTATAAGTAAAAAATATATTATGTATTAACACGACAAATATCAGAAGATATTTTGATTAATAGATATTTTCATTATAGGATATTTCTCTTTCTCTTGATAGCAATTGTTTCTGTGGAGCTTGGGGGTAAGAAATATTCTCACTTTATACTAATTTTGATTATTTAGAATAATTTTACTTTTTCGAGAACTTATTAGCCACCCATAGGGCTATTGTTTTAGATTTTCAATAAATTGTTGTCCCGGACCACTTCTTGTATCCAATCACTTTTCAGTTTTTTAATATCTAAATTAGATTTTTTATAGCCATGTTCATTTTTTTCTGTTTTAACAGTTCTATCCATAGACTTATTGTTAAATTTTTCTACATTTTTTAAAATTATACTTAACAGTTTGGGCTCTAATGTTTTATAAAAACGCTAGGTAATTTACACTACTAGGATGTTATTCAAATATCTTAATTTTACGGTTCGATCCATAGGCTTAATATTACATTTTTCTATAATACTTTATATTCAATTTGACTATTTACCGTATCCTTTAATTTTAAGTACATTTAGCTTAAAATATATTCAGTTTAATAACTAACTGTTTTCTTTAATTTTAGTTACATTTAGCGTATATTATATTCAATTACATATAATTTAAATTTCATTTAGCTTGAAATATATTCAGTTTAACAAACTATCGTTTCCTTTAGTTTCAGTTCCAATTAACTTAAAATATATTCAGTTTAACAATTTCTCTTTTGCTTTAATTTTAATTACATTTAGCTAAAAAGTACTCAATTTAATAGCTTATCACTTGCATTAATTTTAATTACATTTTGCTTAAATATGTATTTAATTTAATAATTTATCATTTCCTTTAATTTTAATATCAGAAAAGTTTACTATTGTCCATTTCTCACTATTTCATTGTTTACTTTAATTGTTATATTTAATTGAGTAATTTAAAAATAATTATAAAAAAAGCACACCTTAGGTGGCTAAATTTGTTCTTTGCAAAACTTTGCATATAACTTTTTATTAATTATTATTTTTAGTAGACATTATATATATATTAAAATTTTTAGATTATTAATTTTATATATATATACATTAAAATTTTTTCTTTCCCATCTTCCTTTTTCAATCTGTATTTTCGTTTAATCTCTAGAATTCTTATTGCAACGAGAATTGTTCTTTCTTAAATAAAATTTGTTGCCCCCCCCCCCCCAACTTTTCCGATAAGTCACTAAATATGCTTGTTGTTCTTCCTGAAAATCCTAAGTCAGCTTTATTCTTTTCAAATTCTCTCTCCTTTCTTTAATTGTATTTATTTTTTATAAACCTATTTAATTAATTATTGTTTTCTACACGTTAATAATAAACTTTTTTGATGCTTACATGTGAACAATTTTCTAATCATTGGCTGCCTAAATGCTTAGATGAATTAAGCTTGCCAGTTGTTAATGTTAATTCTGACGGAAAATAGCTCTTTCAAGAAAATTGTATGTTTTTACATGGAATGATGAATACGTTTAATGAATACTGCGTCAATTTATGTATAATCATTTGATAGTTATTCTAAATAACGAGGATTATAGAGCATATTTGAACTTTAACTAGCAATATCTTTGTAAAAATATTTTTATCGCTTCAGATAATGATTACCGCTTGGTGATTTGATTGAGATGTGGCCACTTATAATTGAATTTCGCTTTAATTTTGATATTTTAGCTTCATACTAGAAGACTGAAGGGCTTATTAATCTAAACAAAAACGTGCAAGAAACAGGGTGTTAATACTCATATGTTTATACATGTAAAACATATTTCAAATTTCATTTAATTTGTTTTCGTAGCTATTTCAGATTTCAGTATTGCTTATTTTTATTAATGCTACTCATTTTTCTCGTTACGTAAATCTATTAATTTATCAATGTATTAAATCCTGAAAATCTTTCAGATTTATTTATATTTTATTTACACATGTCACCTGTTATTGATAACTTGATAAAAAATATATGCCATATGGTATAAAAATACAAATCCTGTTATAATTTATAACTTATTAAGACTGCAATAATATACTGTTTACTATATTTTAAAGTTATTAGGTTAAAACATTTTTTATTAATATCTGAGGAGCTTCTGGATTTACATATCATTAAAATTATTCTGTTTACTTTGTTGTATATTGTATCATTTTCAATTGAAAAGTAAATCAAGCATATAGCTTTCTAATCAATTCAATAGCTTAGATTAAAATAGTGATTCTAAAATTTTTCAATCGGCAAATTAAATGTGGGATCCCGAAATACAAAACAAATCTCTTTGAATGTGAGGCCCTGTATTGAGAAATCTTTTAAGTTTATGTAGGTCACAATAAATGAAAGTTTGTGAATGTTCCTAAGGCAATTTAATTAAAAAAATTGTTTTTTTCTACGTATTTGAATTTTCTTGCCAGTTCTATTTGTGCAGTTTTAAAATGGAAATCCAGAAGTTAATTTTAAATTATTTGTAGTAATTTGTATAGCTAAAAGTATCATTGCTTGAACGTAGGACCACAACCGTAAGAATTTATATGAGTACATCAAATTTGATCGTATTTTGGTTTCAGCATTAGCAGTTTATTCAGAATTTTCTATGTGTTATAAACCACATATATTAATTATACCGATAGTTGTTATCAGTATGACACAGAGTTGTATCTAATTAAAAGAAATTATTTAGCAGCAAGCCGCCGAAAAATGTAAATAATGTTTCTTTTATTAATTGTTTATCGCTTCAATTTTTTGTTGTTGTTTCAATAAAGTTTAATATTTCTGTTACTATTATTTGATACGTGATGCTGTTTATTATCATTCAGAAAACCAGTGGGGACTTAACTGAACAATGTTATCTCATTGTACTAATGTTGGTAGTTAAAATATTTTTCAATTGCTTACAAATTTAAGTGCAGCCTGTAACAAAGGATAGGGTTGGATATAAATAAAACATGACCAGTAATCTATTGATTATCTATTAATATCTCTATTAGAAGCAATACCAAGGCTATAAGGACGGACTTCGCAATTTCGAGCCGCGGTAGAGTGACGAGGATGATACCTGAGCTGGCATCTCCCTCTCCAAACTTTCATATCATGCCAATGGAAGGGCGACCATTCATTTGAAGCAATACAGTCGTAATTCGCGTTTTAACAAAAAACTTTGTGAGATCCTTTTTAGAGATGTGTAGAACCAACTGTTTGTGTGGACACTTCACTAATGAATAATTATAGTAATGAATACAATAATAATGATTATATATCATATCGAAATTATATGATGCTATTTATTTATAATGTAATTGTATGATTGTGCTTAAAATAATTTTAAAAATATTGAGAAAACTTACTTTTTAAATTTAGTTACATAATTTTCTCTGTATGAAACGTATTGATATTTTAATGCAGTATACCATGCAGACATTTGCTGTTATTTATGTCCAATTTCTTTTCTTTAATTTTAGGTTGAAACATGGATCCAATGAATGATATCGTGATTGTGAGATGTGTTTTTCAAGAGCTGGAGGTTTCTGAAGTGAGCAGCCGGAGAGGAGAAATACGTAAAATCTTGTCCGATATGTATGAAATACCAAATGAAGACTTAATACTTATGGAATATAATACGATGAATCCAAGAGCGTTATCTCTGAAGGATATTGAAAATGGTATGGTTATACGAATAGAACATGCGGGTGTAACAATAGATCCACCAATACCCAGTTTGTAGACTGAACGTCATGGACATCTTTGACATTTATAATATCATAATATTGTCATTCGTTTTGTCTGTATTCAGTGCTGTCATTTGAATTGTTCATTCTTGTGTAATAAAATAAATTAATTCATTTAAAATAACCTGTATGATTAATTGTAATCTCACATTTTAATGCCATAAATATTTCTTTAAAAAAAAAAAAAAAAAAAAAAAAATACAATTTTTAGTTGCGTTCAAAACTGGGAGTCATGAATTTTCGAATTTCGCCACGTTCTTCGATGTAATTGTTGAAGAAAGAATAATTTAACTAAAGAAACACATGTGACTAAGATTTCTAAGAAAAATTTATTTCTGTTAATTGCTAAAATGTAGTTTAAGTAAATATTATTTACATGTTTCAAGTCGTATTTCCTCTAATATCACATCAGTAATTTTATTTCCTTAACAAAATATTTATTTGTTAATCATTTCTCAGACAGTTTGTTGAATTTGAATAAATGAATTATCACAAGCATTTCAATCATACAATTTATCTTAATAATTCAAGTTATCTTTTGAACTTTTTTAAAAGGCATTCTTTTGCAAATTTTCTTCGTTTTTGTTTAGAATAAAATCCTATAATTTAAATTAAAAATCAAAAATAATATTTTTGAGGCGATCTTCTATAACTGTGATGAAGTTAATGGTATATTTTTTGATTTATTAAATTTAACAGAACTTTAAAAGTTCTTCTTTCTTATAAGTCCTCTACTGTTTTCAAGCTCGTATTTTGAAATTTAGATCTCATTATTATTTCAAACTTCTTTTTCTTTTGATTCACTCCAAATTCGTTAGTGTTTGGAAAAAATACTGTTTCAGAAAGTAATAAATTTGAAATTACGAAGTTAAATGAATAAAAGTTTCATTTCAAATAGACTAACGGATACACGATACCGTTTTTCAAAAAAAATTCTGGAGATAAGTTCGGTGAATCATTATTTTAAAACTTAAAATTTTTATAAAATGTTTGAAGTTTTATTAGTCCTATAAAATGCTCAATTTTTAAAAAATCTTTTTTATTTATTTCAAGTGATTTAGGGTTCTTGGATTATTGGGAACAAAATAAGTATAGATTTGAAAATCGGACACTGCTGATTTTTAATAGTAATTTTTGTAGTTAAACCTGAAAAAAAATTAAAATATTAAATTTGAAATGTTTTAAAAAATTACTAGAATCGTCAGACCTAAATCCATACTAATTTTTGTAGTACATACATATGAAAGTATCTACGAAAAATTTCCGGACTAAATCTTGAACACATATAAGACCTTAGAGAATAGAATACACATCTTCAATAATAATAATAATAATAATAATAATAATAAAAACTGAGAAAAGCACTTCTAAAGTTCGTAAAGGCATAAAACAAAAAATAATAGTACTTGCTTGTAAAAAATTACTATACTTGCAAAAAATAATAGTAATTTTTTGATCTGCTGTTTCCTAACTTATAATGCCCTATTTCAACAAAATGTGATGGAATATATTTTTTCTTATTCAAAATATATAATTTTTTCTCAGTGAGTTTTAAGTCGATACAATTTAGCAAGTTTGAGTTTTTGTTGATCGATGTTGTAATTCACTGAATTCAGTTTGCTTCTAAAGTATGTTCTTCTATTATCAGTGAAGTAAGCAAAATGTTTGTGATGAATTCGTTGGAAGGAAAATAACATCTTGAAATATATGTATAATTCTTGATGTTCCAACGTTAAATTCAAAAATTGCTGGAGACACCGCAATCAATACATGATTCCTAGAAGTAGTATTTTCTTCGAAGCATTTGTTTCAAAGCATTGAATAAAATGCTTCACAGGAATTTTGAGTCAAACCTCTGACACACGTACTCAAAAGTTAAGTAGATGCCGAAGGTTGGTAAGATTTTGGACAAGTGCTCTTCATTGGTTTGAGTTTGTACCCACTCTTTGTGAGAACTTGATTTCTTTCCAAGAGCCAATGCTAACTGGTAGAAACACCAAGAACCTACACCAGAAGGGCACTTTCTATGCTGCGACTTCTGATCTGTAGGTATGCGATAAAATAACAGGTCAATTGAAAAGTCCCCAGCCTACCATAGTAAAACACATTTTTTGTTATCAAAATTAGTTTTTTTTATTCAACATAATTCCCTTCGAGGGTGATACACTGATTATAGTGACCCTCCAACTTTTCGATACCATTTTTGTAGTACAATTTGTCCTTTGCTTCAAAATAGGCCTCAGTTTCGACGATCACCTCTTCATTCGACGAAAATTTCTTCCCAGCGAGCATTCTTTTGAGATCTGAGAACAGGAAATAGTCGCTGGGGGCCAGATCTGGAGAATATGGTGGATGAGGAAGCAATTCGAAGCCCAATTTATGGATTTTTGATATCGTTTTCACTGACTTGTGACACGATGCATTGTCTTGGTGAAGCAGCACTTTCTTTTTCTTCAAATGCGGCCGTTTTTCGGCGATTTCGTCCTTCAAACGGTCCAATAACGCTATGTAATAGTCGCTGTTGATGGTCCTTCCTTTTTCAAGGTAGTCAATGAAATTATTCCATGCGCATCCCAAAATGCAGACACCATAACCTTGACAGCCGACTGTTGCGTTTTCCCACGCCTTGGAGTGGGTTCATCGTGTGCAGTCCACTCGGATGACTGTCGATTGGACTTCGGAGTGAAATGATGGAGCCATGTTTCATCCATTGTCATATATCGACGCAAAAACTCGGGTTTATTACGCTTGATCATCTTCAAACACTGCTCCGAATCATCAACTCGTCGTTGTTTTTGGTCAAAAGTGAGCTCGCGCGGCACTCAATTTGCACAGAGCTTTCTCATACCCAAATATTCGTGAATGATATGATGTACACGTTCAGTTGATATCTTTAGAGTGTCTGCTATTTCATTCAATTTCAATTTACTGTCATTCAAAATCATTTTGTGGATTTTTTTAATGCTTTCGTCGGTAACAACCTCTTTTGGGCGTCCACCGTCTTTGGTGCTCATTTCACCACGTCTAAACTTAGCACACCAATCCTTGATGGTTGATTTTCCTGGGGCAGCGTCCGGAAATTCGGCATCAAGCCAAAGTTTTGCTTAAACTGTATTTTTTCCCTTCAAAAAGCAATATTTTATCAACACGCGAACTTCCTTTTTATCCATTTTTTTCACAATAACAAAAGTTGCTTCACTCAAAATGCTATAATTCACAAACTAATGATCCGACAGCTGTCAAATTTATACACGTATCTTTTGAGGGTTAGGGCTAACTAAAAAACATATGGATTTAATTCTAGTAG
>BMAW01065020.1:42070-119340 GCA_019974015.1 Nephila pilipes | reverse complement strand
ATATATATATATATATATATATATAAATATATATATATACACATATACATACATACATCATTTCTGGATAGCATAATACTTAAAGAATTTTGATTTAAAAAATTTATTTTTGTGAGTGATATTTGTCAAATTTCTTACTATACATTTAGAAAATTTTAGTAATAATCAAAATTGGAATATTTTTTATAACTAATTATTAAACAACATTTTAAATATTGGAATTGGTACTTTTCTTTGAACTGCCTTTTGTCATTGTTCTAACAATTATAACTTCTATTACTAAGAAATTTCAAGAAAAACTGTAAATCAAAGTCTAGAGAGTGTAAAAGCTTTTACAAAAATGAAATAATCTATTTCAGTTTTTATGAATGTACCATTAATAATTTCTCCTCAGTTTTTGTTTTGCTTGTAAAATTTTTTCCATTCCTGAAAGAAAAGTTGTTTGTAAACAGAATATCACATAAAACTAACATTTTACTGAGATTAAGCTTAATATTTCACTAAACATACAAATTGATCATAAAAACTTTTTTGATCTATGAGTTCCTCGAGGAATCAATCGAAAGGTGATTTCAAATATTGTTATTTGAAGGTACGGTCTTAAGATTGCGATTATTTAAAACAATAGAACTTTTCCGGTTACAGTTACAATGAAAAAAGTTTCAAAATTTTCAAATGACAACACCCTCTTTTTTCCAGTGGAAATCGATCAACGCATTGAAAAACCATAATATGCCGTTGGAAAGATACGCGTGTGGCGAAAATTGCCGTTAACATTTGCAAAGTAAAACATTTGCAAAGAAGAGCATTTTAAAGGACCAATGATAACCTGGAGGAAGTGCATTAACGCATTTTGCATAATTCACTGAATTAGACAGTTGAAGCACCAATCACAAAATAAAGGTTTTCCAAAAGCATTACTTTTGGGAAATCTTTAATAAGCAGTGTGGAAAGATTGTTACTTCAATCAGGTTCTCGAATTTGCCCTAAAGATGATATTTACATAGAAACAACGATGTAAATTGATAAAGCTATTTTATGTGAATGGAGAAAATATTGCCAAAACTGTGTAAGTTTATCGACGAAAATAAGTAAGCATATTAACTAAGACAAGCATATTAAGCATATCTCCGTGAAAACTAAGCGATTTGGTTAATTTTTTTTGTAGAAACTGAATGCATATGTGATAGATAGCAGTCCGGACGACCATAGTTGTATTATTCCAACGCCATTTGCGGTTTTTCAATGCGCTGATCAATTTGATCAGGAAAAAAAAGTGTTTCCTTTCAATAATTTCAAATTTTTTTTTTTTACGGTAACCATAACCACGCGAAGTCTATTGTCTTAAATCATCACAATCTCTAAGGCATATCTTCAAATAGCAATATTTCAAATTTCCTTTGAATAAGCCGCTATTGGTTTATATATATCGGGGAAGTTTTTTCATTATTTTCCTGTATATAATCCTTGAAATATTTGAAATAAATCAAACTTTTTTGCATTAATTTATACCTGTATCTATGAAAAATTTACTGGTAGCAAATCAGCAGATATAAATAATTGCATTAATCTAATGAAGTACAAAAATATCTATATCAATAAATTCCAAATGAATAAAGTTAAGTGTGCAGACATTATGATCGCTTAAATGAATTTAAAGCTCAATAATAATTAAAATAATTTGATTATTCAAACATTTTTTTTAAATGACCTTCCCTTTACACGGATTTATAAATAAAAATAACCTTACCGAAATCTGGACCTTTAGAAGACTGTGATTTATGAACTACATATTAAATAAACTTTCTTTTAATTTAATAAATATTATTTTTCAATAATACAATTCTTTTTATTTTTAATCAACTGCAGACACCTTTAAAATACATAGAAAGTTGTAAATGGGAGAATTAACCACGATATTAACTTTTCAGTAGCAAAGGAACATTTCCAGAAAAAAAATCACCCTTCACCCCAGTAAATCAAAGAAAAACTTCAGAAAAAGTAACATTTAAAATCCTTTGATTCATAAATGTTACCACTTTTATCTAGCACTAAATCTGAAGACGAAAATACAAGGTGCTAAATCTTCTTGACACCTTTAATTCCAGGCAGGTTAAACTCGAAAGCTATTTCTTAAAGTTTTAACTTTTATATATTTATTTGTTTTAAATTGAATGTTTCTCTCATCATTATGGGTAATTGTTTCCTGAAAACTAATATTTCTCCAGTTAATGGGACATTTTCTCAGTCAACTGTCTTCTCTCCCAATACAAACTCAAATGAAGAAAAACGTTGAAGAACTTTCTCAAGCGTCTTAAAAATAGCTTCTATCTGTAAAAAACCAATTAAGGGAAGGTTTCATCTTTTAAAACAGTTTATGGGTTCATTTAGTTGCTTCATTTCTTACATCTAATCAATATCTGTGACATCATAATTTATTGTATACACTAGATACGAGTATATGAAATACACGTAACCGATTTTCACGTTTAAGTAATAAGAGCAAACTATAAGCAGTATTTTTAAAATAGAATGTTGATTTTTAAAGTATTCAAATTTTTTTTACTTTTGAACATCGTGTTCAACATGTATGCTTTTATGCTTAATTCATTTCATTTACTTTATCTAATTTTACTACCCTTTCATAAAGTTCTTTTTTTTTTGTATTTTATACGGAAGGTATATTCCAGTTATTTTACCTTAAATCATGGATTAGTTAGAAGTACACTGGTTTAAGTTTACTTTTTGCAGGAAAAGCATTTTATATTATTAAACGTAGCTTTAAATTCCTTAAAAACATTTTTTTTCCTCTGTACTAAGGATCACGTTGGGAAGGTGTGGTAGTTTGGAGAGTTGCTTGACAACTCAGGTACTGTTCTTGTCACTTGACCATGGTTCAGAAATACGAGGTCCTTGAGCAATAGCTCTCGTGTTGTTTCGAAGTGAGAGTTTATAAGTAATTAAGGAATCTCAGGACTCTCTTAACAACTATTGTGTTAGCGAAAAAATATTTTTCAAACCAATATAATTTACTAATGAAACCAAACTCAGAACTTTGAAACCCTTGTCATATAATATTCATAAATATTTACATTGTTTCTCATATTTTATATAATTTTAAAACACCTTAAAAAGTTACAAAAAATATAAGTTGGACACTTTTTCAAAATTCTAAAAATCAGTATTTATCAGTGTGAAGGATTCTGAAGTACAATATTGATCAAAATTTACAAACATATTGTTATCTAGTAAAAAATGTTCAGTTTTGAAGTCACACAAGTTTTTAAAAAAATTTAGAGAAAAAACTGTTGCAAAAATAATTGTTAAGTGAATTATGAAATTGTGCGAAAAAATTCAATTATAATATTCATATAATTTTTTTTCTGATAATACTTTGTCTAAATATTAATGTTTAAATAATGAGAGAACTTAATTTGAACATGTGTATGAAATTTCAAACTAATATGAGTAATAGTTTCTGAGAGATCTTGAGCTTAAGTTAAAATTTTGTTTCGAGAAATACGAAAAATAACAACAGAAAAAGAAGTTAAGCAAGGTTTAATTTTTTCTCGATAACTGTGAAAATTTTGGATGTATCGTAAGCTTTTGATACCAAAATATTCAGAAATGAGACTATAATTAGTAATTTTAATTTTCAAAAAAATAAAAAAAATTGAAGTTTAAAGGTCCTGAGACCCCTCAATCAATCTACCAAGAATTCCTTTTGATGACAAAAATTCAATTTTCTTATTGCACATTATCTGGCATTTCCCAGATGATGGTTCATATTTAAGATACAATACGTACACAAATACTGCGCTGTTTCCAAGTGCTTATTTTTACGCAATTTACTTATATAACAGAATGCTTAGGATTTGTACTCTCATACAAAAATACATAGCATTATGTTCCGAATTTGTTAATATACTGTTAGTTACAGATTTTTAAATGGTAATATTTTGTGTAGTTAAATATATACATGGAGATAATATGGATCCAAAAATTCCTTCGGATTCCCACATATCTTATGGAAAAGTCATTACGAATATCATAAGTATAATGTTCTAATATGTATTTTATCTATTTCAATTAGCTCTAAATCATCACTTATATATATTGTTATGTAACTTTACAGCGTCATTAATTTAAAATTTAATAAAAACCACTTTTCATTCTTTTTACACGTTTTCAAACCCACATATTCTTCTTAATTAATTTTTCATTTAAGACATTAGCTTTTTAATATCTTAATATATTACCACTTTAGAAGTTAATGATCACCAATAAGGCTGGAACCACTATACATATGATTTATAAAGATATTTTTTTAAATATTTTCCTTAAAATTATTTACTCTCAGTAATAAAAAAAAGTAATTATAAGTTTAAATTAAAAACTGGATATTAAACATGATAATAATCGATAATATAAGAGAATTGATAAGCTCCAAAAAAAGGTAAATGCAAAATTTACAGCTTATTTCTTATTTACTTTTTAATTCTGTTATCAGGTAAAATCTTTACCTCAGGTCATTTAACAAAATAACAATCTTAGAAATGAGAGAGAGTAAATCAAAACTTCAAGAAAGAAACTTCACTGAAAAAATAGGTTTTAAAGCATTCTCTAATTTTGTCAAAAAGTAAATTTTCAAAACTCATATCTTGTTTTAAGAAAATTTACTGCTTTTACCCATTTTTCATAATTTTTAATGTTTTCGTTAAGAAATTATTTTAATTTATCAACTTTGCTTGAAAGTTTTCTATAGGAAATTAAATATTTGGGAATGGAGGGGAAATATAACACTTTAACGCTTCAATGTATTTGCAGGGAGACAAAAGTGTCTATGTTTTCTTTTTTCTTTCCCTTTTTTGAAAAATAATATGAATCAAGTTGGCGGCTATTCTGACTTAAGACTACTGAATTTAATGCATGAGTGATTTCGACGTATGGTTTACTTTTTTACCGTTGGAGATTCAATGCAAAGAATAATTTAAGAAATTTCAGAAACTTTAAGTTCTGGAGCAACTAGCTGCGTTTCTAATAGAAATAATACAGTTCAAACTGAATAGCAATTGCTCAATAATATCCGCTTTTCGCCGCTTTTATTTTAAACAAAATTATACAAGACAACTTTTTAACACTTCATCTTGCTTATTTCCTGATTACTACTAGTATTTCATGTTTTTAAAGCTTTAAATGTTACAATTGTCTCTGAATTTAAATTGCTGCAGGTTTGATGAAATTCGAGAATTACAAGATTAAAATGTTAACCCAAAATCTTAAATTTTTAAAAATATTTTAATTTTTATTTTTAATAAATATTTTAATAAATATTTTAATTTTATGTGTAATTCTTTTACGAGTAATTGAGATTTTTTTCACATAATACTTACAAACCAAACTTTCTTTGAGTGCCATGCGTAAGTAAAAAATTATCCACAATCAGTTTAAATAAGTCTGTGAGAATTAAAACAACAAATCCTTATTTTATAAATTTTTTTTTATTAAATATTTTATTTCTCTGTCTCATGGACTGCTAAATTAACTGAAGAAATAGCTTATGACTATTCTTATTTTTTTTATTCTACACTTAAAAAAAGATTTAAAGACTTTTAAAAAAAGATTCAAAGACTTTTAAAAAAAGATTCAAAGACTTTTAAAAAAAGATTTAAAACCTATGGTAATTTTTTATGGTCTTAATCAATTATTTTAGCTACTTGAATCTTTATTTATGTTTTATAAAATACAAATATTTATAAAAAGAACCTAAAAAACCCTTACTTAAAATTCTGAAATTTTTTTTTCTTCGGTAAACGAACCAGAAAAATGTAACATGGGAGTAATATCAATATAAATGTAATATAAATATCTCTATTTTTCGAGATCATTCTTCAACCTCATGAAAAAAGGGGATGTTGGGAAATATCCTTTCGATGCAATTTCAAAGCTTTCAATTTTGCATCGAATTTTTCCTTTGCCAGACGCTTTTCTCATTTCTCACGTAACCTGTGCTTCCGAAACAGAGGTTTCTAAAACGTATTAAATGTTTTGGCAAGAAAAAGTTCTCTTAGCCCATCAGCAAAGGAAATTGGCAGGAAGCCCACAGCAACTACAAGAGATAAATAGATTTATTCATACAAGATTCAGCTAGTTGTTCTCTAAAAGTAGTTTTCTTTGCCTTTTTTATTATTTTTATTCAGATGATGGAATGGGTGAAAATGGCATGTAAAAGACGTTGACAAAAATGCATTTTCAACAGGCGTCGGACATCAGAGACCGGAAGAAATCCTATGTTTTAAGTCACAATCATCTCACGGGCAATGGACTACTTACTGGCCTCGGGCCATACATATGGGGTTTTTATTTTACGTTTATGGTGAACGGAAGAGGAAATGGATATGTTTATTCGTGATTCGCGCGTAATTATATTACATTGCGATAACGGAAGAGCTTTAACACTCGTGAAAGATTTATTTCACTCCTCAAGAAATGCTGAATTTTATTGAAAGACTAGCTGAATTTATGGATTTCTTTTGTTAAAATTTGTTAACACTGTACAATACATTTCACGCAGAGATTATTCAACTTTGTAAATACCGCATATGATATAATATGATAAACAAAACCATATAATCAATATGTACTTTTTAAATATTCTCTTAATACTTAGTCTTTAAAAGCGGAACCTTAAAGTTTAGTTAAACTTAGGGATGTAAATCTTAGATTGTTGCTTAAAAATGCTTTATTTTGCTTAATTATGGATATCTCTCTCGATAAAATAAAACTACTTTATTCATTCGCTGACTTAATAATGTTTCTATGCATTGATTCTTATCAGGAGAGTTTTAAATTCTTCTTAAAATATTCATAAATTTGACAATAATCTTTTTTAAAAATGTGAAAAATTAAATGACAGTAAAATGTTCATGAAAGGTTAGTATTTTTATGTATTGTAATTTGTTAATTAATGTTAGAAAATTTATGAAAGAAATCTTTGATACATAACAACTCTACAGAAAGATGCGTTGAAGACAATTTTTTTTTCAATCAATCTTTAAGATTAATCAGTGAATGCACAAAAATAAATGCAACTTCTAATAACTCTTTTAATTAAGTTTTAATGAACTAGTGCTTTTTGAAAATGAGTTTGCTTTAGACTAATTCTTTTAAATAAGTAACAAAAATAAATGTACTGCTGTTAAGATAACGAATAATACAATTAATTGATCTTATTAATATGAAATTAAAACAGTATAAATAAATAATTTTTAAAAGAACTTATAAAATGAAAATTTCTAAAGATCAATCATGAAATGAATTTAAATTATGATGAATGATACATAATTTATTTGTATAGACATTTTTGGAACATGTTAGAATAAGGAATCTTTCTTCGTTCGTTTCATTACTTGTAAATGATGGATTGTCCCCAAAGCAAGTGTACGTAATTTCTTAAAAATCACCAAGGTAATACATTTTTGAAAAATTTACAAATTCATATCAATTTCAAACATCAAACAGTATTTTTGATGTAGTCGCCTTCCAATTCCCAGGGATGAGCTTTCTTATACCTTTGTTAAAAAGTATATCGCCGTTTATTTCATCCATTACTTTATGGCACTCTGAATCTCATCAGTGGTCTGAAACCTTTTTGGCTTATAAGCTATTTCACAGAAGTGAAAAGATGAATACCTGAAAAAGTCAGATCAGGACAGTGAAAGGAATTTTTGATAATGTTTTAACCGAATAAGTCCAAGCGTTCTTTTGTGGCTTGGGGACGTACATTTTGTCATGCAACAAATTCACTCTCTTCTCTAACTTTCCCTCTATATTGTTCTATATCGCCCTCTTTAATTTTGATAGGGTTTCCGAGTACCACTTGGCATTAATTGTCTCTTCTTGAGGAAAAAAATTCGATGAGGTGAGTCTCTTTACCGCATTTCAAAAGACAGAAGCCATGGTTTTTTGGGCCAAAATAATGGTTTTGAGTTTTTTTTGCTCCTTAAAATTCACTACATTACTTGTATACATTAGTACTACTCATGACGTCCTCCTAGTAAACAGTTTTTATTTTCACAAAAACCTGAAACGGAGCGTATCCTTTCGAGAGAATGAACCGGATTATATATACTCCTTAATTCACAGCTGGCAGGGTTCAGAATCGAATACTCATTTCAACACGGCATTACAACAAGCGTTTTCAATCGACTGAGACAAATGAGTGCGCTTTCTACTCCCAAGATTTTGGTCTTGAATGCAGTGCAACCAACTTTGCTTGAAACATTTTTTCTTTGTATGCCAGACTTTTACTTTCTGGACAACCATTTATTATTTAATTCGTAAGTTTTTCCTGAACTATTATTTTATTTAGTGAGTTTCTATGCATCTTTCATAGGTACATACCTCTCTTATAATAATATTCTAAATAATTATTGTTTGAGTAATACTATTTATCATTTAATTAGTTATATATGGTGTCTGAGCAATGTTTTTGAGAAAATACTGTTTTTAGTAGGATATTACAGGTTATATAGCATAGCCTTCTAGATAATCAGGGAAGAAAACGTCTCTTATATTATATATATAAATCTTGATATATTTGAGGAAAAATCTCTTAAAATATACTAACTAAATACAACACTAAATAAAACAAGACAAATAAATAGAAAGCGTGACAAAAATTTCAAGTTTTAATTATATTAGAAAGTTAACTAACAATTCAGAAAAAAGTGAGAGAGACAGCAACCTTAAAAATTACTATATTAAAAAGTCTTTTAAATCGTTGTATTACATTTTTATCTTAAAGTAGCTGCGTTCTATATATATATATATATATATATATATATATATATATATATATATATTTAAGGAGAAGATTAAAGAAAACTTTATTAAAATGTAATTCATATCTTATATAACATGCTTCTAAATTCACTTTAAAAATTTTCAAATTTTTGTAAAGCACTGACATCGAGATTTTCCGAAAAGCAATACATAAAGGCTGTTAATAAAATACTAAAATGGGTTTAAATGTAAAAATAATGTGTGTTTATAATAAAAAAGTATGTGTTTAAAAAATGGCTGTGAAAATATTTTCTCGGCTTGTAACAAACCTGTAGGAACTGAAACTAACAAACTTATGAGTTAATCAACCGGTGAGAGAGAGATAAAAATAACAAAGCTACTATACTCGAGAACTGAGAGTAACTGTATCGCACTGGTGGGAATTTGTTCACCTTGAGTACTGAAAAGATAATAAGGGAATATTAGCAAATATTGATGTGTTCGAGAGATTTTAGAAACATCTTTTACGTTGAACCAGTTGAAATTATTTTTACCTTAAATTTACAAATAATAAAACTCATTTTACGTTCTTTAAGAAAAAGTGTAAGTTTTGAATTTATATTAAACTTTCTTTCAGTAATCGTTGAGAACAATACAACTTAGTTTACTTGACAGTTATTTAAATTTTAACAACTTTATTTAAAATATTGAATTAGTCCCGTATGTGTGATTTCTGCAATTGCAGTTTTACATAAAAATAGGAATTGTAGTACAAGATGATTATTGCAATTACAATGTTTTGTCATGAAGAAGTAATTTCTAATGAGCCTTGTTAACTCAGGAATACTAAAAGCTGTTAATGAGCTGTATATGATTACTGTCAATTACTAAGAAGGAAGATAGTTAATATATATAAATTAGTTAAGTAAAAAGGAAAAATTCTTTGCATTGCTGTGTTTAAATAATATATAAGAGGCAGTTTTCAAGAGACGTAAAGACATTCTCTTTAGAATATTGAAATAATATGCTCACAATAACTTTAAATGGTGTTTTGAAACTCAAATTCACAGCCCACATTTAATTAAATATTTACATTTAACGAAGATAATAACCATAATTAAATTGGATTCAAAAACGTATACTTTATAAATTTTATAAGAACGGAACAATTCGCTGTAATGGAATTTATTCATTTATGGTAAAAAATATTTATGACTTCTTATTATACTAATAATATGTTTCATAATAGTTGAGTTGGCTTTAATATACTCGTAAAAATATCGCAATACATACATCATTAATGGAAAGATGCATTTATTGAAAAAATTTTGTTACAAACTTTGTTTTGAGAGATATTTGTATACGTGCATAATTTTTATTTGTATCGGAGATGTATTTATTCGAAAGTGATTCAAAAATATCTTTGTTAGAAATAAGAAATGAGGTATTAATAATGGGAGAGGGGAAGAAGTAACTCAATGTAGATTCCTGCAGTTTCGAGTAGTTTTTCCTTTTCCATTGATAATTTTCCTTTTTTTTAAAAAAAAAATTTCATGAATATCAAACTCTCCACATCCAAAAAAAAAAAAAAAAAAAAAAGAAAAAACACCCTCGCAGTAACTTTTTCGGTCGACGAGACCATCTTCTCTTTCTTTACAGCAGATTCACCCAAAGCTACCTAATGTTTTGATTATTTCTTAGCTTTTGCTGCATGATGATGAACTGAGGTCTCATCGATGATACGAACTCGACGTGGCAACATCAAATTTTAGTAGGGCAGAAAATGAAAAAAAATCAAAACCAACAATACATAGCAGCTCACAATGATTATACAAACTTACCTTAGCAATGCCATCTGTTCTCAAAACAAGTGCAAGGAATTCGTATCGAAGGCCGATTTATTACCATATCATAGAAAAGAAAAAGAGATATAATTCAAAGTTCAAGTTAGAAAATGAAATGCAAGAGTAAGTAAGACTTTATACATGCGCATGTTATTTTACAACATCAGGAAAATGTATGCAATTTCAACAGACACATTAAATTTGTTATGCAAACATTTAATCAACTAGTGCGATTATCGTGTACTATAAATTCTAGAATATAGTTCATACGATATTTTTTTTTAATTCTTGAATTTGTGTTTTTTACGTGTAATAGAGCTTAATAAACTACATAAATTAATATTTTGTATATATATATATATATATATATATATATATATATATATATAAATTAGTATTTTGTAGAAATAAAATAAAAATAATTATAGATGCTTCTAGACTAGATAGTAAATATATTATGACACTTTCAAAGTAATATTAAATAAAAATGCTTAACGTACTTTTAATTTTTAGAAATTCTTTTAATTATACTCGTTGCTCTACATTACGTGATTTAAAGATTTACAGTTTTTTTTTGTTAACATATTTGACAAGAAGATTAAAAGGAAGAGCTTTGTCTAATGATTGATTGGGAATGTAACCGAATGAATGTGTTCTACGTAACTTCAGTTTGTTAAAAATTCTTTTACTTTAAATCTGATAGGTAATTTTAAAATGTTATTCTGAAGAATTTGCCTTTTTTCAGCTATAGGGATATTTATTCTTTTCGTGTCTTCGGTTTTAATAACTTATCACCTATTTTTCATAAACTAATCCACTAATTAACTACAGAGAGATATACCACAATATTAAAAATAGGCTAGAAATTATACCAGCAATGAACAATTTTAGTTCCTTAAATGCCGATTAACTTCTGTGATATTAAGTTACTTTTAAGTTAAACTAATTTTAGGTGTTGTTTTTAACTCTCCCAAGGAAAGCTACTTTTTACATATAATATTTGTTTGTTTAGCTACAATGATATATTTACTCGTACGTTCTTCAGTTTCAACTCATTGACCATTAATGCACATCATCACATGAAATCCTGAAGATGAGCAAATTCTAATATTTTTTATAAATATTGTTTCTCATTTAATACATTAAGAAAAAAGATAATCTTTTTTTATTATATTTTATAAATACTCAAATAATTTTTAAAACATTTATATTTGATGCTTAAAATAACATTTTGGACAGGAATATAAATAATATTAACTTAAAATAACATTTGACACTGAAAATTATTATGTTAAATTCAAATTGGTAATTTGGCATTATGCCCTACTTTTAGAAAAGTTAACCCGGGATGGATTTTCAATGTTTTGAATTAAAATACTTTTATATGTTTCTTAATTCCAGAACAGGGGTATCAGAGAACATTATAATTGCCTAAAAATTATAAGCTGATTTTTATCAATAAAATTAATATTTATTACGAATGGGACTAAAAAGCGTGTATTAAATATCTAATTTAATTCAAAATAAATACTTATTACTTATAAGTAAATATTTCGGAATTATCATCATTGTAGATGAAAAACCAATGGCTACTAAACAGCCATAGGAGTTCTTATAAATCTAGCTAATTATACAAGGATTATTTCTGAGTCTCCATTTTCATTTAACACCCATATAATTATTCTTAGTCTTATTTGTACTTTTAAATTACATACAAATATATGTGTTTCAATTTAGAAGAATAAAAGAGGATAGAATGTTTTTTAAATTTCATATTATTTAATATTAATCTAAAGAAAAAAATTATATATTTAATTGTGTGATGATAAAAATATCTACACTTATAAAATTTAATCTATACTGGAGGATGTACGCACAAGCTATTTTAAGAATGAGAATCAATTTTTAAAACACTTTTAATATAGTCTGAGTTGAAATATGACCTGTGAAACCTTTTTGGCTCTTCATTCTCAAAAATGGATTTTCCAACTCCTGTGGCACCGAATTATAGCGAGTACAGACCTATTAAATGTGTCAGGCACATATTTTTAAACCATTTATTAATTTGAGAGGCTATTGGTGATCCATTAGTGTTAGTACCTCCCTTACCCTAGATCTCGAACATCAACATCCCCCATATGTCATCACACTGATATCTTTATAGCAAAGAAGATGATTGATAGCTCCTTCTATTGTGTTATAGCATCATTATCAACGGACACTTTTATTGTGAGTTAGAGATCTAAGTGGAGAATGAAGTTATATTCCTTTTCTACATTAAAGATCACGAAATATTCCTTTTCTCTTTACGAAACACACAAAACTTTGCAGTTATTTTTGTAACATAAAAGCTTGTTTTCCAGCACTGCATTAGCATTTTAATATCATTTTTGGGTCGAGTTTTTTCTTTTAAAGAGCATAGTAAAAATTTTAGACTAAGCATTTCTTCCCTGCATTATAGCAGAAATGTTATCTATTAGCAAAGTAAAGAATTTTTTTTAAATAAAAGCAAATGAGGCAAATAAATAATGTCATGCGGTAATTTTTTAAAATTCTTATTTAAATTATTTTATTTAGTTTCTAATGTATTTCTTATAATTAGATAACCTTCATAAAAAATCAAAAATCACCAGAACGTCATTGCTTTGAAGATTTTGACCAGAATCTAAAAAAATACACGCAGATATATCTAGTTATAAATATTTTAAAATCCGTATGATTTTTATTTTATGCTTAAATGATTTAAAATTGAATTTTTTTAAAAATTATAAGTCATTGATAGCAACTGATGCTAAATGCATTACGTTATTTAACTGTATGTTCTACAAGATCATCAAAATATAGTTACATGTTTAAACTTCCATCACATTAAAATTAATAAATTTTATTACAATTACTATTTATGTTATTCTTATTTATTGCTTACAAAGCTATTATGTCAGAAATCAAATCTTTACTTCACTTATGGCTGCTTGAGAGATTTATATGTAAAACTATAGCTCTTTAAAAACCAACATGCTTCATTTCTTCCCTTAAGTAATTTTGGTTTGATTCCTTCACAAAGTTATAATCAGTGTTGTTAATTTACTATAAAATAAGAGAAAAGTTATTAATTTCTTAGAAAATTCTCCAAACAAGACACTATTAACATAAAAAAACTGTACCTTTAATAATAGATAATAAGTTGTGCTCGGTATTTGATTCAAATACATATGCAATATTGAATGTCTTCGTCTAGAATCATTCATGGTATTTCTAGAGTGACGCATATACCATTGCAAGATTTGCATCTGGCACATATATAGAAGATGAAGTAATTTATCATATGCAAAGTCTACATTTAATTATTTATTTTAGCTAACGTGAAACAACTATCTATAAGCTGGTTTCAAAACTCATTTAAAATTATATGAGATGGTGAAAAACAATTCCTAAGGGATAATTATTGCACTATTATAAGAAAGCATTGAAATTACGCAAGGATTTTCTTCAGGTAAAATAGGACTATCTGATTAAACAATTATTTCAAGTGTAAAATTCTAAATAAAATTAATAGATGTATAGGGAATTAATAGATGTATCTCTAGATGTATAGAATTTATTACAATATCTGCCAAATATTGAACTTTATTTAACTGCAAAGCATAAGCAGTAATCTGAAGAGATATGTATAAATTTAAAATACTTTCTTCCATATGAATGCTTTCAAGTAGATCAGCATACGTAAAACTAGATACTTGCCTAAAAATATTTTTAAATTAAGTTATCTTAATAATCAATCGTATTTTTTTTCAAATATAGGATTAATTGATTTAAGTACGCGATAAATTAAAACAAATAAACTAAAATAAAATTTGAAAAATAATTAAAGGTAAAACGGTAGTTTTATAAACAAGAGGAAAATTTACAATTTCGAAACGTAACAAAATTAATTAACTCGACATGTGAGATATATTAATTAAATAAAAAGTGAGATGAAAATATCTTAATTTTGATTTGATACTCTTAAAATAAATAATACTTAATTAAACATTTAAGTAAAGCATGCATTTAAAAATAAAAAAAGATATACTTTTAAAAAAATAAGTATACATTTAAAATAAACATATATTCAAAAATAAAAATAAAAATACATTTAACATAAAAATAAATATTCATTAAAGTAAAACATAGTACAATAAACATTTAGTAAAATGAAATGTACATTTAATTAGATTAAATTAAATTTAAATTATTTTACAACTGTCATTAGTTAATATTTTTAAGTTTTTGTGCATTAATTTAAAATGGCTGCAAGCTCATTTGCAAATTTTATAATAATTACATATTTTACTCTATCAAAAAATCAAAGGAAAATACTTCTTTTTACCTTTACTTAGAAAATTTACTTATTTAATTATTTAACACTCTTTGGAAGCATTATTCAGCAAGTAATTTATAAAATAAATAAATATTCATTTTCTATTTGAATGATACAGCTATAAGTATTTTCATTCAATTCATTCTTTGAAAACTTTCAAAAATTGAATGAAGGTAATGAACGAAACTTAATGAATGATGATAACAAACACGCGTAAGCATTTACGATATTTCTATGATATCAAAATAACATTAGTAAGAACTCTATATGTGTCTCTCATAAAAAAGTTATTACTTACATTAAAGGTAATTTTAACTTTTATAATATCAACATTAACTTTGTTAAAGTTTCATAGAAAAGTATTAATAAAAATATTTCTCCTTTTTTATGTGTTCTTTTTTACCTAATCGGCTCTAGCTCCCGATTTTAAGAGTTGAGTTTATTGTGATATTTTATTTAATTGCTTCATATTTCATCCAAGGAATGCCTTTTTAATTATTCACACTAATAATTCAAATAATTTTGGTTGCTTTTACTATATATTAATTTTTGTAGTCAATTAGTGCTTGAATCTGATTAATTTAAGTACAAAATTAAAATATGAAATATCTCTAATCCTCTAATTATATAAAGCACATAATTTAAAATAGAATAATGGCAATCGGTGAAAGGAAGAATCTTCATTTTATTATTTAATCGTTACTCATGTTTCAAGAAGAATAAAATGTTTCCCCAAATTACTTGAGATTTGATAATTCGAACCTCGATTGCACAATACGAATGTTTCTGCTTTGTTTGATCATCACTTTTTCTCACATTTCACTTTGCAGTTTTGGAAAAAAGTTTTGGAAAATTGCTTTCTAATTTAGTTATTATCTTTTCATTTTCAGACCTTTTAAAAATTCACTTTAATTTCTAAATTATATTCCCTTAAAATAGAAATTTCTTCGTTCTTAAAATATTTTGCATTATCCATTTCAAATTATTGATTTCTCTGTTCAGAAACAAATAATATTACCATACTTTTATTGGAAAATAGGAAAATCATTTTTCATGAACAACTCCTAGGGGAATAAAATAGTAATTGAAGAATAATTCTCAATTTTAAGAAGTGTAAAAAAGGAAATAAAAGCTTATTACTATTGGTTCAGTTAAAAACAAAGCAGAAATTATAAATATGTTATTGTTCAGATTTATAATTGTTCCCTTCTTTTTCACTAAATATTATGAGAAGACACACAATTAGCGAAAATATAGCTAGTGTATTCTATTTGTCTTAAATCATATAAATTCAATGCTACAGATTTAAATGCAATTTTACGAAAGTTACACTTTTAAAATTTTTTAGCAAATCTTCAAAAGTAAGAAAAAATATATTGAATCATAAATTTTGTTTATTTCGCTTTTGTAAAATATATTTGCACACCCTTAATAACTTTTTTTAAAAACAAATATTTCAAAGTAAATTACAAAATTACCCTCTTGATATTTTTGTATAAATACAAATAGACATTGATCTTAATTTAATAGTTAGAGGATTAAAAAAATGTAATATTTCTTTTAATATAAATATAAGAGCTCACTATCAGGAAAAAATAAAATAACTCTAATAATTTTAATCTTTTTTTTGTTTCTATTCCTTTGTACCACATTATGATCACGTGAATTCAACTAGAAACTTCCACTTTAAATTTTTGATTTCAGTAAATCATATTTTCAGTACTTTGTATTTATTGGAATGAATGTTACACTTTGAGAATTTATAAGTTTTCATAAATATATCACGCCAACAATGGTTTAAATGAAACCAAACTGATTTTAAGCTCTCCTTTTTTAAAAAAAAAAAAAAAAAAACATTTTGGAATGATTTTTAAAAATAAATAAAATAACTCTAATTTCTTAATTCTGAAAACCTTTAAAGTGAGTTTATGGAATTATCCATTGAATTAAATAACGTTTTGTATACATAAAAGGCTGCTTAGAAAAATTATGTTAAACACATAAGAATATATATTTTTTCGTTAAATCTGAAAAAAAAATCGGGGAAGGATTTAGAATAGTCTCAAGATTTTTTTTTGCATGATTGAAAAAGAAAAAGAAACCGAATTATTGATTCATCTAATTAGTATGAATTAATATTAGTATCTGTGAATTAATATAATTTCATTCAAGAAAATAAACTAATTAATAAAAATTGCTAAGTAATTGAAACAGAAACATGTATAAAATACTGATTGAGCGATTCATTTTGAAATTTGATTCAGTGCACTTTACTCAATGGAAAGTTTACTATACCAATAAAGAATTACAACCTTCTTAATTTATTCACACTTCAAAGTAGCTCTAAAATATTCTAAAGACAGTAAACTAATCTAAATCGAGTCAACAGAAAAGTACATCAATATATCATCTCTCAAAACTTTCATAATTAAATTTATTTATAACGAAATTAGATAAATACATTTGAATCATGCTTATTCTGTCAATATTTTCATGGTAATATTTTTGTTTAAATGAACGTCTTACTCCTCAATTTCTATTCTAAGACTCAAATTTTTTTTCCGGTCAGAAACTCATATATTTTCGCTCAACATTATGTGAAAGTATTTCTATCTATTTCGATAATTTTTGTTTGATACATTTCCGTATTGTTTTCAATAAGCTCTCTTTATGATTAATTAGTTTAGGTTCTCTTTATTTTGTATTTTTTCTGTTTCGTTTCTGAATTTTTCTCTAATAGGTGTCCTCTCTCTCTCTCTATTAATATATTACTTCTTTTTAGGATCTGTTAAGTAAAATTTATAGTTATATTTCCTTGCGTGTTATGCGCCACATTATCTATTACTATTCATTCTGAAATCTTAATAGTTGAAATCAGCGTTTCTTAAACTGTGGGGTGCGATAAGACCTTGAATCTATAATGTGACGCGGGTTTTGAAATCTACATGAAGACACATGGTAGGAACACGACTAAAAAAATAGTACAAAACGTAAACAAGTGATTCGTGTTAAATAACAATGAAATGAAGTAACAAACAAGTGTCTTTTCAGCGCGTGTACAGAGTATATAAGGAACCCACATTTTGCACAAGATACATATGTTATGGTACCTATTGCTCCTATCTGGGTCTTCGTTTAAGGTTATTTTTCCATGCAGTACCACAAATCCGCTCACCCAAACAGAAAATTCTTTTTGCTATGAACGTTCAATTCAGTTAACGTACATATCAAATTCAAAGCGTTTCGTTATTACTTGTGTTAATATTACTCGTAGAGTGTACTTTTGTTTTCCTGTCTATTTTATCGCATCTGTATTATGGATAAGTGGCTGATACAGAAGATGTCGACTGCAGAAGAAAGCGAGTTTTCAATCTCAGACGTAAAGAGACTGAAACATAGAAAAGTGGCAAGGAGGACTCATTAGTTACTTATCATTAAGGTTTTCCTGTATAACCACAAAACACAATGTGTTATACTCAAAGAAATGTTTGCAAACAAACCACATAATTTAACCATATATTTCAGTGTGTTATTTTCAATGAAATATTTGAGAACAAAAGCATACTCTCAAGTAAATTACGTCATTACATTGATACAAAGCAACCTGATGTAAAAAACGTGTCCCTCGAATTTTTCAAAAGAAAGTTGGTAGTGCTAAATTGTCAAAAACAAAACTTTTATAATTTACCAAGATCAACAAAAACGCTTTGCACACTATTCATATCTGACCACTTGAGAAAATCTGTAAGCCTCACGCAATTGGTGAAATTTTAATGCTCCTAGTGGTAAAGATATTAGAGTTAAACTTATATTTGGTGAAAAGGAACTTAAAGAAAAATCGAAACAATACCCCATTCAAATAACACACTTGCTCCCAGAATTAATGAAATGTCCTAGTGAGAAGAAAATTAACTGATTTAAAGAGTTACCAAAAATAATTTTTTCTTGTTACAACTGGACAAATCTTCTGATGTACAAGGTTTATTCCAGCTGCCTGTTTTCAAATATAACATGGAACAACAAAACTTATGAAGGTATGTTATTTTGTAAGCCAATTTTCGAGGAGCTAGAGAAAAAATACTTAGCTTATTATAAAATCTAAAGATTTAGACTAGATGAAATGTGTCGGAATATAAACAGATGGTGCACGAGCTATGTGCTGAAAAAAAACAGTAGTGTTGCTGCTCAAGTGCTTGTAGTTAGCTCAAATTCTGATAGCATAATTACCGCGTTCTCAAAAGATTTGAAAGCCTTGAAAGAAAATTTCATTTATTACTTTATTGAAGAAATAAAAAACTTCCAAGAGAAGAGCTGAATTGCGCCTCCCTTCCAGAGCAACATTACTACTGGCATACCGTCGAAAGCTGTTGAAGAACTTATTGACCTATCCAAAAATACACTAAAACTGAATTTCAACCGTAGTAAATTGATACAATTTTATGGTTATCTGTCCAACAAACCTTACGAATTCTTTCTACTCTAACTTTTAAGATTACAACCCCTTTACATCTTCATACGTTTGTGATGTTGGATTTTCGGCAATGGTAGTGTAATAATGTTTGGTGGGAAGGAAGGGAAGGAAAGGTCGACATCTCTAAAACAATTAGTTTATTTATCAATCAATCTACAGAACAATTCAGCTAGAAGTCTATCCTGTTCTATCTCCCCCCTTTCTTCTTCCTTCTCTTGAAAGCTTACACTATATATACATATATCAGTCTTAATTTGCATGTTTCCGTTCTCTTCTTCGGAGGAAGCTCTCTAATACAAATAATTGTTGAGGAGTGAAAACTCCCCAAGAGGACTGCTAGTGACAAGGTCGCGGATAGACCCGTCACAGTAGGAATTAAAATCATGTGTAGAAACAAGATGTAATTGACGAATTCTTTGCATTTGAAAATAACTTGAATTAATCTGAATTTTACTATAGATATCTACAGAAAACGAAAACAAACATATGCTGTACTCAGACTTTGTTAGAAATTTTTTTTATAAAATTATATTTAATGATAATTTGTTTTTTACAAAATTTCTTTTTCGGCTCATAAAACCCTTTTACGGAAAGAACGTGTGCTTCTCGTCTCTAAAAAATTCAATGCACCGAGAATGAAAAGGGTTGATATAGATTCGGTTTCTAAAAATTGGACTATAATGTCAAACAGTTTGGTAGCCCCAGGCTTAGATAATATTGTTAAACTTTTTAAGTTTTAAAATATAAATCTCAAGGTTAAGTATTCTAGTTAAGAATTATTTATCTTATTCTAATATTCTTCCGTATATTAAATATTAAAAAAAATCTTTAAAATATTTAGACTCTGTAAGCATTTGTACTTTATCTCCACATTTTCAATGACAGGTAAAATAACTTGCTTGGAGTTTTAATGTATCTATGTCACTTAAGTTATCTTGAAAGCCATGATTGTAGATTGAATCAAAAGGAACATCCATATTAACAATGATTCCTTATTATTCGATGTTCTTTTTTATCATTCACTTCTCTCTATCTATTGTAGTCAGAATTTTCACTTGAACACAAATCTTAATCTAAATGTCCTCGTCTTCATTATTTCTATAACTATTTTCTCATTTTTCTATTTCTTCTTAAACTATTGTACTATTGCTATTTGTACTAAGATTTTCCAAAAAAGCATTTTTATAAAACTTTGTATTCTCTGGAGAACTTCTAGTATTTATTTTTTCCTAAACCATGTAAGCTTATACAATTTTTCTTTGCGAATAACATCTCATTAATTTATAATACAAATCGCATTAAGTATCGTATGGTTGAAATAAGAGCTGAAAATTCAATATATCCTCATGTTTTGATGATAGAGCATAGCTTCTTTTCTTGACATGTTTCTTTAATCCGTATATTTTTAATTTATAATTAATAACTTAAGGTAGAAAGACGTGCCACGCACGTTCAGATGTTTCTGTCACAAAGTCGCTCATCACCTGTTACACCGTCAACAGGCAATTGTCACAGAAGTAAAAGTGACGTGAACGGCACGTCGACGGAGATTGTTTGCCAAAGCACAGTCTGGGATTGTCTATCTACTTAGCGGATATTTCACTGTTTAATTCGTATACTTTATTTTGTAAAATTTGAAAAAGCAAAAAGCAAGAAATATACGTTTTCGAAGTTTCGATTAGATGTGGCAGAGAAAATTTTGCAAAGTGTCACATACTTTGCAAGATTATTAATAAAAAAATGTATTTATATTTGTGTAATTTTGTCACCAATCGATGGGTAATTTCATTCTCTTCAAAAAATAATAGAAGTCCCGTATCGAAATTCAATCAGTTTTCAGAAGATATAAACCTTTTTCCGAATTCTATAAGACATCGAACACATAACGCGTAGTAGCGAGTTACAGTCGACTGTTTTAGCACGCGCACTTGTGAATTTTTTGCCTCCGCAACTGGTTAAAACACTGATAAATACCAACATTATTCTGTTTTCTTTAAGTAAATCCACTTTAATTTGTAACTTCACCTAAGCCAAGTAAGATTGCCGCACATATAGTTCTTTAATTAGCTACCACATTTTTCTTTAATTAGCCTTTTTTCAGTTTTTTCCTTGGCTATAATTGACGATATTTTGATTTTTTACTTACACTCAGACGGAACACTTAATTAACACTTCCCATTTGAGCCTTCGTCAATTGACGAGAACGACACCTGAGCTGGAACCCCCTCTCTTAACTTCCACATTACGCCAACGGGAACACTTTGGGCCCCTACAGATTTAACGTGCATCAGCCTCAAATCTACGACTCAACGAAAACCGCCGGCCGAGAGTAAGATGCCTTAACCACTAGGCTATCGCAGCCACCTCTGTCTTTAGGATTATCGATTGAATTTTTTATATGTTCCATTTTTTCACACACACACTAATTTTATTCCTGACCTTAATTCAGTGACTTGATTTATAAGCAATTCAATAAAAAATTCTGATTAGAGTTCATTTCCAGAGATTGCAAAAAATTAAAATCGTTATTAGTAGAAATAGAAAAAATTTAGTACTATTTAAATTATAATAACTTATTCAATTGTTTGAATTATTCAGTTATTTAAACTTAAAATTTGTCAATATGATCAGTTAGACACTGTCAATCTCGCTTTAAAAATCTCTGTTTAAAGATAAAAGAAATGATCCATTAGATTTTTGACACATTCAATTTTTTCATACATCTGATTCCTGAATTTAATTCAGCTGTTGGAATTATAAAGTTTATTTATCCCTCTATCAGTTAAGTATAAAATTCTGATTAGAATTCACTTTAAGGAAGTGCAACAAGTTAAATCTCTTATTTAATTTCTCAAATCTTTGAATTATTTATGTCTGGTTTCATGTGAAAAATCTTCATTTCTTCTTCTTGAAACGTCTTCATTACTTAGTAACTAAATTAGATATTTCTGATCTGTCTAACAGCTAGACATTCTTCAGTTTCTACCTTTTGACTTTCCTAGTCATGGTCTCGCCCACTTTTCAACACAGACTTTCAAAACCCGTAGTGCACCATGTGCGGAGCGAGGGGTTGGCCTCTCGAATTGTGTCTTTGAAAGTCATAGGAATAATTTCTCTTTGTTATCAAATTGTCTACTTAAAGTTATATATAAGAAATGCTATTATAATATTGTCTACCAATTTCATCATAGTTTTTTATGTATTCCAAATCTTCTCTGTTATTCTTTAAAGTCTAGCAGATTTCAGAAGTATTTTGAAGTTACCTCTTTTATGAATATTTTTCAAAATTTTTCTTGTAGAATTTTATTTTGTATTCATCTGAAGCTTGCATAAAATATTTTATTACGGAAATGCTGTTCAGTTTGTTTATAGTCGTCTAAGCTTTTTCTACATATTTGTGTATTTCAAATGTGTGTTTCGATTTTTTTTTAGAAGTGGGTATTATAAACATAGGAAGATAATGTGATGAACAAAAACCTTTTGAAAGGGAGAAAAAAAGGTGAGCTATTGTATAAAGGAGGTTTGCCCTACATTTATTTTTACAATCGTTTTCTTTTAGTATTGTTACAAATTATATTAAGAAGTAATTTTAGAACAATAAACTTCAATTGCTACTTTGAAGTACATAGTAGCAGAAAATAGTTCGCTACAGGACTTCATATAAATACTTTCTTTCTTAAGATGGTTGCAGGAAAAAGAGATTCCTTGAAAATTTTCTCTTTTAATAATACATTTTTCTTTCAAGTCATTTTTCGACAGAACGACACTACTTGAAATTAATTGTATTCTTAAATATAAGAAAGCTCCTAATTTTTACTAATGAAAGCCAATTTTAAACATATAAAAAGGGAGGTTTTTTAATTTCAGATTTCAATAATGAGCTTTAAATAATGGAAATTTTATAATTACTTTTCTCGACAATTTTCAACGCTTACATATTTTTGCGAAAATTTTTTCTTTACACACTGCATTTTTAGTCCCAAAAGCAAACTTATTAGACAAATATTTTGAATCTTTTACATATAAACAAATAAAGTAAACATTTGTTTTAAAAAAAAATGATGACCTATTTTATTACCATTACAAAAATTACCAATTGTAATATACAAAATTATTAATTTAAATGTACAATTACATAACAAAAACATACACTAAGCTGTCAAAATTTCTTACATTTTAAATTTTGTCCCAGATAATTTCCTTTTTAGACAAACTGAAGAAACAAACAAAAGTGTCTGTTATCGTATATTCGCATAAAGAAAAATAATTGAGGTGAGTATATTTAAACAAAGATGTGTTTTAAATTTTTCCTCAAAATTTCCATAAAATCGCTTTTATAAGAAATAGAAAACACTTATACTTTAAAAATTAACAACAGAACTTTTTGATAATTTACATTTAAATGGCAATCAAATCATGAACTAATTATATTTTTCCTGTTGACTATATTTGTACATTAGTTTCTGTTTAACGTACTGGAACTAATTGAGAGCATATTGACGATTCGAACTCATTTTTACATGTGAGTTTCTTTTCCGATTAACTTTCAGCTCTTTCATTTATTTCCTAAAGCGCTCTTTCGTATTATTTGGAAAGAAGAAAATAAAGGCTAATTGGACGTGCATTATGCAATTTTTTACGAGCAACAATAGCACGCAAATGAAGTGGTTAGCAAAGAGAGAAAGAATGCAAGTAAAAGGAGCTTTAACCTTTCATCTCAATAATGAAGTAGCGTCGTTAAAGTCATAAATAAAGAAGATAGGATGGATAACTGTCCAGCGAAGGCTCGTTAAATTTAATGTCACTACATTTTTCCCAAAATGAAATCTCTTTAAAATTTAATTCGGATCACTGAACATTCATAGAAGACTTCACATTGCTTCTGGATTACGATCACTTCTCTGAAATGATTGTGTGAATATGACGTTATGCTTTTGTTAACTCGACTAACTGACGGCTGTATGTTTTGTCAGCGAGATTAACTCGAGTCAAATGTTCCAGAAAAATGCTTCTCCGCAGATAAAGGGAACTCGAAATAATAAAGTCTAGATTTCATTGGAAACAGCTGTACCAAAGAGTTCCCTTGCTAAAATTTTCTCTTTTATATGAATACTCGTTGGAACATTTCCAATGATTAATTCTTCGACAGAATACAACGAATGATGTAAATTAATTATAAAGCTTTTCAGCTCTATCGCTTATTTTTATACGAATATGCGCCAAGTTAAATATATTTACACTGATAAGATTTGGTGATTTCGACGAATAGTTTGGAACTAAAGGAAGTCTTTTCGAGAGAGATGAAAATAAAAGGATAATAAATTCTTATTACCAAAATATTTGATGTCTTTTTGGATTAGGACAATCATAAAATAAGGAAGAATGTTATTTTCTTAAGATGACAGACTCTTTAAGTAGAATGTAATATTTAAAAGCTAAGACTTACAGTTGCCCAAAATATATAAAATCATTTTAAGAATATTTGTATTTAGTTTTCCTTCATGATTTCTGACACGCTTAAAATATTTTAGTTGAGATATCATAATCTAATTTAAATTAATATTTAGATACTTAGATAATATTTCGTAAAATATTTTTTACATTGCTTTTAAATTATTTTTAAATAGCTATAAAATTGATTTATTGCGCCTATAATTTCTTCACGTGAATAATTAAACTGTTCAATCTAAGCTTGAATAAACAGATGCATTAATTGTATGCCATTTTGTAAAATGTGGAATGTTAAATACAATTATGGAAAAAAATAATTGTAACATGTTATCAGAGTCTTAAAAGTTACTTATAGTGTTAATTTGATTTACCTTTGCACTCTTTCAAATTTAGAAAACCTAAATAATGTAAGCACCGTCACAAAAATTTTCTCTTTACGTAAAAAATTCATTTACAATAAAGAGCACTACTTGATTGAGATACTATACATTTCAAAATCAAAAAGGCTGTAATTTTTGAATTAATCTTCGAACACATTCAGTTACTGTACTTATATATGCTCTTTCCTGCTCTCTATATCGCCTGCTCTTCTCTCTATATCTTTCTCTCTCATATATTATTTATTTATCTCTTATGTATATAATATTTCTTAAAATAACGAATGAATTTCTTAAGAACTTGACTTAAAATTCTGTTTCAAGTAAAACGTCGAAGTTTATTAATTTGATGTGACAGCTGTTTTAAAAACAACATGCGTTTTTTTTTATAATTGTTTCCTATTAAAATAAATAGGCATTCTTTAATAAGAGAAGAACAAATTTAATGAAACAATAACTGTTTGAATAACGTTTGTCATTATATAATACAATGCATTATAATATAAATAATCATACCAAGGCAGAGAGAATGTGTGTGTCAAGTACTTATAACTTTATATATTTTTTAAAAATAAAGAAAACAAAGAATTTAAATTGAATAAGTTGCATTAGAAATAATGCAATTATATAGAGATTTCCAATAAAAGCCTTCATAAATATGTAAAATTTTATAAGAATTATATTCGATATGTAGAACCCAAAAATAATATAATTATATATAAATCAACATTTTCCAAAGAAAATTTGTACTGAGAGAACTTTAATTATTCTAGTTCATATTGTTCTTTAAAATAAGTTATTAAAACCAAATTAGAGAAATCCATACATTTGATACTTATTTAACATAGTGAGCTATTCTTCTTCAAATTATAGAAATATATTTTCTCCAGACAGTTTTAAAACTCAAATTTTTGTTCATTATAATATTAAATTTTCTACTTTTACTTTTAAATTAAAGTTAAAAAATATAAGCAAATTTTTGACACCTGAAATACTTCCGAAAGCTCATTGCTGTTGTAAAATTTAAAGATTTCCCAACAAAATATGGTATTTTTATGAGAGAAAAAAAGCTGTTATTTACTTAGCTAAAATTATTTTTATAAAACTGTTGTACCTTTCACTGGATTAACAATCTTCCCAAAAAGTAAAAGAAAATTTAATTTCTCTCTATAAAATAAGCCATGCACTTCATTCCCCCCTTAATTCAAAGAATATTTTTTTGCACCACTGTAAAGTCAATGTCTTTTTATTTTCTTTTAAATTCTCCCGCTCTTAAAAGCTTCTTTGTTATCCTTCTGATTCATTTTTTTCCTTCCTCAAATATTTTTTTTTCATTGTGTACTTTTCTTAACCGTGATTTTGACGAGTAGTTGTTGTGTGGCATCAGAATTCGATGTGAAAGTGATGAATTGTCAGCTGTTATGTTTCTCAGGGGTATAAACATTTCTAAATTATAATTCATAAATATTATTTTTTACTTGTGGATTATTTATGACTTGCAAATAAGCTTCTTTATTACTTCAATGTCTTTAAATATGTTAGAATTCTTTTAGAAAATATGATTTTAAGAAAAACATATTTGAAAAAATTTCTTTTCAGCTTGAAATTCCTTTGCAGCCTAGTTTTTGCAATTTGTAAAATTAAAGAAAATCATAAACTTGTTTCTAGGGAGAAATTCGTTCTAAAATACTTGAAATTTTGAAAAAATACTATTTTGAGTTCTTATAAACTGAAAATGACAAGATAAAAATGTTTTCTCTGAAAAATATTCAAAACGTAACACACATAGTGATTGATAATAAATTTTTCGATTTTGATTTTAAATGGATTTCTGGGTAAATTATATAATTCTCAAACGAAACTTAACCCAATATGGTCAGCAACTGTAAAAAATCCAATATTTGTTTCTATTATTCAATTAACAAAATAGCTATTTGCTAAAAAAGTCTAATAGCTAACACATTTGATTACTTTTTAAATAACAGTTCCTGGTTGAATTATTGGTATCTGACACATTGAAACATGTCTCTAATATCAAGACAATTTTCATAAAAGTAAGAGCAATTCTGTATAATTAACTCGGACGGATGGTATACATTTACTTTTACTAATTTATATAATTTAAGACTATTCATAATGAATGTGTGCGTGATAGCTGTGATCCCTTTCATTAGGCCCAATTATTTCACAGATACAACTATTAAAGGGGAAATCACACTCAAACGTAGCGCACTGTCATTTTCATAAGTTGAAAAACAAAGAAGAAATAAGTATGTGACTAATACATCCATTTTAAAGGCAGCCTATTTGTAACTTTGAGGCTTATGCACCTGGAATGACAAGAAATTACATCCCTATAAGTATTTTCATTTTAATTTCTTTCTTCTCGTACTCTTCAATTAGAGAATGCATAGTCTTAACTACAGCAATCTTGAAATATCAAATACTGGGGGAATAAAAACAAAAACAGTATGTTGGTTTAATCTTTGTTTAGGAAACCTTTGCTTTATGGACAATGTTTCCAACAAAGACGAAAAGAAGTCTCAATTACAAAAATAAAACCATGTAATAATTATGCGGAACTCTTTCCGTCTGATTGAATCCTCAGAGTAAAATACTTATCTAAAAAAACTATACGTTCCAGCAAACCAAAATTGAAGCACTTGAAAACATTATATAGCAATTTTTCTAGATGAGAGATGTAAAAGACACATACAAGTATTGTAATTACAATTCATAATTTCAAATATTTTCTTCTGTTGCCGTTAATAAACCATGTCTTTTTTTACACATTAAACAGACAAGTAATACAACAAATAATACACACTCCATTGCTAAAATTTGATCTTCGCATGAGGGATTTTTCAAATTCATGTTACAGAACGACGTAAAAATACATTGTTATATACTTAAAAGTGTTTTGTAATAATTTCAGACATTAAAATCTCAGAAAATTCTATAATACAGGTTTTAAAATACCATGATATTTCTTTCTATTCTTTGAATTTTTTTCATATTTTTTCTGTCGCGTTTTTACCTTTACAGCTTCTGGTAAATGTTTAAGTAGCAAGTTATGTTACTGGCACTGTAATAATTTATATCATTGGATCTCAATCTGAAATACGTGTCAACCTAGAGATATGCAAAGGGTCTTCATAGAATATGTGACCAACTCAAATAAGAAAAGTTATCGCAATCTGAAAAAACAAGCCGAAAACTCTTCTCTCTTTTATTTAACAATGAAAATTGTAAAATGAGAAACGATATTTGTAGCATTGAGACAAGATGAGTTTCTACAATGCCTTTGTAAAAAATGGGATAATACCACCTTCCAACCATTTCGACGGAATAAAACAAGAATCATCACAATTCCCAGAAAAAGTGTAATAAGCTATGGCGAGCTAAATTCTTAGTCTTTGCTTGTTAAATGTGACGATTTATATGCTTTGACGGGGAAAAGGATTCCATCTAACTAGTTGTATTTTTTATTAGGATCCAAAATAAGCACTTAACCATTTGATTCCTCTTTCAAAGTCTTAAAAACTCATTGAAATAGTCTTAGAACAGCCTGTTCTCACTCTTCTCCTGGATATATGCGTTAAGACACACAAAAAATGACTTAAGAGTTATTGTTTTTAAGGAGGTGAACAAATTTTCTTGTTCCGCGATATTCATACTATCGAGTACGACAAAATTTAAAGCAAATTTCATGTTTTTTAGATATAATTTGTTACAATTTCTATATACCAACATAAACAAATACACTTATATAAATAAATCTATGTATTAAAAGGCCTACTGCGAAACAAGTTACAATAATAGATAAAAAAAACCTCAATTTTTTTTCCTGCTACCTTTGTACAGTTCCACATGAGATCCTTTCCTAGCATGATCAATATCAAGACGATACCCGAATTTAATCCACGAACGTTTCAGCATGCTAATATCAACAGTAGCTACAGCTGTTTGGATCTTTTGTTTCAATTCCGCGAGACTGTTAACTTTTTTTCAATGCAATTTTAAATAACACCAAAAGAAGAAGTCTAGTGGAATAATATTAAGAGAGATCCATACTTCTATTCTAAAAGGCCATCTCTATCAATCCAACGCTATTAGAATGAATTATACAGAAACTCACAGAACATATGAAACGATGATTCGTTAGAAAACAATATTCGATTCAGAAAAAATCAATCGGTCTTGATTTGATACAGCATATCAACAGCAGATTCGAAACATTTAGGATAATCATCCGAATTTAACACACATAGAATCTGAACTTTGTTGGCTGAAAGTCGTAATCGTTTATGAAGCACGCTGCGTATTGTGAATTTTGCCATATTCAGCTTTTGGAATGCTTTTCGAATTGATTTTGTAGAGCTCCTAGAAAATGTTTCACGTACTCATTCCACACATCATTCATAAGTGATAGGGTGACCATATCCTTTATTTATGAATCACACTTTCCGTCGTCATAAATTTGTGTTACCACTCACGAATGCTTGAAAAGCTGGTGATATTTCCCCGTACTTCGTTCGATAATTTCTTTGCGTCCGAATGCATTTTGTTTCTATAAACCACTCCACACAATAAGTCTTCCCCGCGAGATCCCCCATTTTGAATAATTTAATACTTAAATAATCGTTTACATGTTGTGCAGAGATGCTATGATCAGAAACATTTTGTTGAAAAAAAAAAAAAAACATTTTGAATTATTTTATCTACTGTTTTAACTAGTTTTGCTGTAGATCTACTCTTTTTTTTTAAAATAAATTTTTGAAGTTGTATAGATCTTTTTGGGACACAAACGATATTTCCATGAGCTGTTCTAAAAATTAGTACTTATCAAAATGTATTAAAATTACATTAAGGTATGCGAGTTTTAGATCTCTTGGCGGGGCTATATTGAAACAATACCACCGATTATTAAAAATATATATTTAATTTAGGTGAAAAATACGAGTTAAAGTTAAAGCTTTCAATATGTAGGATTTTTTAAAAAATTTCGTATAAAGAAAAAAGTAGATCAAAATAATGAACTAAAATTTTGTTTTGAAAAGTTGGAGAAAAGCTGTGTCAATTTAAATTGAAATACACTCTCTTTAGAAAGAGCAAAGAGAAAGCAAAAATTTCCCCTTTACATCTGGTGATTTCATATAAATTCGAATGAATACTTTTCTTTCAAATGTTTAAAAAACTAGTTTTTAATAATATATTCTTAAAAATTTTCTTAGATCATACTTTTTTCTACCGTAGCATTTTTAACGATTTGATGATTCAATTGATTTTCAATTTACGGTTTTAGTTCATAAGCTAAGAATTTTAAAAAATCATTTGCAAGGTAAAATAAATACTAAAAGTGTATACTGATTAATTAATTTCATTTAATGAAAAAAAACTGAGCATTTTTCTAAGCTTTCAATTGTTTCGCATAAATATGTGCCACACTTTAATAGAAAGAGAAATGAAAAAAATATACATCCAAGAGAAACTGATTTGAAAAAGCCTCACTACTAATGTTAGGTAATATTAAGGTTAAGAAATTTTATGATATTAAGGAATATCAAAGGGTGCCCCCCCCCCCCAAGAGAAAATCAAATTCGAGTACCATTTGCTTTGAATTTTTCCAAAGATTTCCTTTTACTGTCTTCTAACTATTATTATTGTGGTAACCGTGTATGCTAATGCAACCGAGCAGAAACCTTAGTTTTATATGCCAAGTTTAAATAATCTTTACTTCTTAAAATTAAAAGAAATGGAAGCCATATTTTATCAAAATAGTAAACAGCTGTATTTACATTTGTATCAGTGATACTTTTCAGTACATCTTATATAAGACTCACTACATTTATTAATTTAAACATTTTGCATACTACTTATTAACATAACATTCCATATAGAGAGGATTATTTTAATATTAAAATGGGAATTCAATAAAAATTTAAGAAGTTAGAAATTTTGTTATTAAATTTTTTAAACAAAATTACTGTACAATTCTTAAAATATTTATTAGAAAAAAATATGATCACTATATAAGAAATAATAACATCTTATAATGTGGAAATTATTAACTCCATAAATAATGTAGACTTTGATGAAAATTTACCAAGGATCCTAAAAAATTATCTTACAAGCAAAATATAAATACAGGAATTTTCCTCTATAGTAGCTCTTTTTTCTCTTTCAATATTAAAATTAAATTTTCTAGCGTTCGTTTCATGAAATTCTCATAAATAATATACCTATAGATTCAGCAAATTGACCTTCAGTTTTTAACAGCAAAATGAAAAAATGTAAATTTTGAAGCATTGTGAGGTCTTCGTACCTTAAACAAGGTCCGATATTTCCTAAAAATAATTGTTAAATTGTTCTAGAATTTCCATAAATTTGAGTTACATGATTTATATATGTATTATAACTTATACATTATTACGATAACTTTTTTATAATTGTGGTAAAACCAATCCGATAATTTCATAAATATTTTCTTCATGCAAATTTTAATGGCTCTATTTTTTTTGCTTCAAAACAAAATGAAAAGCCCTAATAAAAAATCATGAGATACTTTAGCGGTTCAAGAAATAGTGAGTTGTGGTTAGAATCACATTTGAGTTTAACATAAAATAACATATTTAATATATTTGAGAATTATTTTGGGATTACATTAAATCTAAGTTTGAGAACCACCGATTTAAACTATTACATTTACAATAAGTAGTACATGAGATGCACATTTTATTGAAGAACACTCTATTCATTGAATCTTATTTTATTTCTTCGCAAAATTAGTTTTATTTGATTTTAGAAGCACTTGAAGTTCGATTGATATCGATTAGGCGTAACATACAGGAAAGAAACAGACTTTGAGTCGCCAAAATAATGTTAAGATCCAAAAATACCCACTTTTCTGATCGACCATTTTTTTTAAATTTGAACTGTTGCTTTTCAATGGAGCTACAAGAAGATGAGAAACAATGAGGAAATAATCTTCATAATGGATTGTTCGTATTCTTTTGTAACCTTTAATCTATAACACTTCTTTGTGTTTTATTAAATTGAAATGCATGACACACTCAAACGAAAAATATAACTTAAAATCTTATAATTACTTTTATGATTTAATGAAACTTGCTTTCATCTTTTTATGTATATATATAGTTTTTATAAGAATTTAAGCTTCATCACAGCCTCAGGATTTTGTATTTTTGCATATTTATATTGTCTAATAACCATAAAAATACCAATACAAATCGAAGTTTATTTCATTGTACTAAAGTATTAATAATATAAAGGAAAAACGTTGCATCAAAAACTTCGAAAATTATTTTTATATTTCTTTTTGTCTTTATATATATAAAATCGAAGGGTAAAAGACAATAAAGTTTGAAACAAAAAAATTCCATTTTGCAACAACGATATTGTAATAATGCACAGAATTAAATGTTTATTTTTAATCAATGGAAGCATATTAATTTCATAGCAGAATTATAATATGATAAAATAGATATTTACGTTTTATTTATTCATCTAGTTAACGAGTATTAGATTTTAACCAATTTTAAAAACCTTTTTAAAAAATTTACGTTAAAAAAGTGATGAATATACTTAATGAATGCATATATTTAATGTTTCAAATATATTAATTACTTACAATATCCTACGTAAGATGTGTGTGAACTAGTATTCGCTATTGAAAAAATTATTAAATAATATCTGAAACTATTTATTAATTAATTATGTGTAAAACTTAAGGTATTTGCTTGTCTTTCTATTTCACAAATCTTTAAGGCTTTGGATTAAATACTTTATATAAGAATATTATATCTCTATTGAAAATATAAAAAAAAGTTTTATTTTTACGATATTATTTTATAAAAAGTCTGAGAGGAAATAAAATATACTTTATACAAGAGTTTGCTATTAATAAATTGAGAAAATGATGTAGTTTAACGCTAATTTTTAATTGATGAACTCATAAAAATTTTCGGATATATTAAACAGTTTATTGTATATTCTGATTTAAAACAATCGTTATGAAGAAGAAGATAGCTACTAAATATTTTTAAATTGATGAATAACAAGTAAAACAATAAATGAAAATAATTGTATCAAAGCATTGAAAACAGGGTTGATTATCAATGCTGATTTAAATAAAAATTTTAAACAAATTGTTGTCGAAATTTTTGAAAAGAAGTATTAGTAAAGCATACTATATAAAAGTTGAAGGACTTTAAAACTTACAGTATTTAACTAAATACAAAAACAATTTTCTGCTTCTTTATAGCACTTTTTATTGTTTATATCTATAAATCATAACGAACATATTTTTTAATAAACTTAAACAAAGACATATTTTACTAAGACATTTTATTCTTTCTTTGAGTGATTAGTCCTCGAAAAGTGGCGCAATAATTTCAGAAATATATGAATTTTAAACACAACGGACCGTAGAATTTATTTAGGAAATAAAATCATTCGAATGAGTGAAATATCCGAAGAATTCAATATTCTACTAACAATTAAACGTGAAATATTACTTAAGAAAGACTAACTTAAATATGTGTAAATCAGGGAATTAATACTTTTATATTTTACCACGGACTAATACTCAGTGCATTTACCATAGGCGATATAATTTCAAATTAATTTTGAATACTACATAGATTAGAATACCACAGTCAGCAAGATTACTAATCAGATTAAAGTGGTTTTGTCCAGATGATATAGAAAAGGGAAATGAAGAGACTGCAGTGGCCGTAGTCTTGATCATTAACTGGTGTCTAACATGGTGCGATATGCTTCGTCGCCCCTTAAGAGATCTGATGCTTCTGCTTCTCATGTAGTTCTCATTCATATTGTCTTGAGTCATTCGCTTTCGCGTGTTGAAGGCGAAGCATTTTCACAAAAGAGTCAGTCTGAGAACTGCCAGGGCTTTACCATGAATGCACTATCACAGGCGGGTGCACTTGAATTAGTTTAAACAGGAAGTCAATAGTCTGGGAGGAAATGCACCAGCACACCAAACATCTGAACTGAGGAATGAAAGACTGAAGGAAGAAATATACCCCATGACCAATATCATTATACATTAATTAATCAAACAAGGTACTGATATATAACTGATATTTCTTTATTTTACTGCGTCTTGATAAGGAAAAATAAATCACACAATATGATTTATAATTTAATCATGTTAAATAAATAAGGTGACAGGTTTAAAATTTCATGTTTGTTGGTTCCATTCATTGGACAAGAAAGATAAGGTAATATCATAAGCTGAAGTACACGTTCCACATTTTTCGTTAACAGCAGATAGTATAAGAGGGAATTTCTGTGTGAGTCTATTTTATGGGAAGTGGATATCAGAGTTTCTCCCAGTCATACTGAGTTTCACTGTAATGTGAGACAGAGAGGATTCTGGAGGGAATTCGCCCCAGGTTCTAATCTGGTTTAGGATATTTGTTGGATAGATTTGCTTTGAGAAATCGGATGGATATAGAACTAAATTCTACTGCTTCTTGCGTTTTGGAGAAGGAAGATTAGGAAGCGGTTTCTTGAAGGATATCCGTTACTACGCACACCCGCACACGCCTGAGCCACACACATATGTATATATAAGGATCTATGGAATAACTCTTGAACCATTGATAGTCACTTATCTATTTACAGAAATTTTATTCTAAATTATTTACAGTAATTTTATTCTATATTATTGGTAGTAATAACTTAGTTATACCTAACAGATTAACAAAATTAAAAAAAAAAAAAGAGAAAAATTCTTTAATTATTGCTTCAAAAAAAATCAACGGTCAAAATTACTCATATAAATTTTTAAGAACACATTAAAATAAAATAAAAAATTAAAATAGTAAGAAATAAATTTAAATTGTATAATTTTCGAATTTAATCAATAATAGTATTTTTCTTCTTTTTGCGCAACCAATATACTAATAGTATAAAGCTGTTATCAGTGCATAATCAATTTTTGTTTATTCTTTAAAAATTAAGAATAAACAGAAGTATTTTGTTTATTCTTAAAAAATTAAACATTCGATTACTGCTTTTATAATTTGTTACACATTTTTAGAATTAATTAATATGATTATCCTATTTTAAATTAAAATAGTTCATAGTATTAGATAAGTTTCTTACATGCGAAACTGCTCCCTCTATACTTTTCCATTAACATAATATATCTTCCTAATATTTCGGTTATATTTTCATTGTGCTTTGATATTCAGTAATAGGTGCATTTATATTTATTTTCTTTGGTTAGAATAGAGAAATTCAGGCTTTTGATCTTGTAAACGTTGTGGGTGAAAAGGAATCCGATAAACTAGCCAGCCTCATAATTCAGTCCTAAACCTGAACCAGCTATTTGAATTAATGGTATATACAATTTGGCTTATTATAATGGAATAATCTGCGATGGCTGATAGTTTGAAGAACGTTTTGAAAGCTTTCAAATGACATTCCTGTTTATGAAAATTACAACGTTATGATGGAATCCTCCGAGGGAGTAGAAACTTAAAAGAAATGCAAAATAGGGTATTCTATTCAAATTATTTGAATGTGAGAGTCATTGCGCAAGTGCGAGGTTAGCAGGACCTTCAGAACTGCTGATTTTGCTACTTAAATACTAAGCTGTAACGGAACATAGAAAATAATTGACCTGTGGAAAACGCTGCAAGAGATGCATGATTCCTCGACGATGTTACAGGATACCACATAAGCAAGTAACAGAGTTTGAACGGGGATCAATGATTGTCATTCAAAAAGGGTATTTTTTTTTTATTTTTTTATTCATTTTTTTTTATTATAGGTATTGCGCAATAGCAGCTAGTATGGGTGACGAAAAATTGCGGGGATATACATTCAATTCGTGCGGCTGAGCCGAGCCGAATTGCTTATTTACATGATATTGAAGCACTGATACGGGTATATTATTGTCTGCACGAAAGATTCGTTAGCATCTGCCCCCCCATGCACCTCGTGCAAGAGTAACTTTGTACAGGATGCACTACCCTCCACAAAAAAGCACAGGCACCTCAATGGACTCATACACAAAGATACTGGTGTGCAGTTTTGAAACCAATCATTTTTCAATGATTCCTGCCTTCCTTTTGGGTACAGTGGGGGTTATATCCACAGTAGACGCTATACCGGTGAACGCCACCTTTAGGAGGGCTTTATCCAACGTCATACTGGACAAATGTCTAAAATGATGATGGAGGGTCATTGGGTATAATGGATGATCTCACAGCTAAGAATTGTGGTAATTTCAAATGCAAACGGTATATAAAATAAGTTCTGGGGCTCAAAATCGTACTCTTTCTTCAACGCATTCATAAGGATGTATTTCAAAAAGAAAATGATCATCTATATATTGATAGGAAATTTAAAACTTTCATTTCAGCACAATGAATACGACTTTTTCCTAAGCATGCCGAAACATCGGACATTCTATTTACTGAATTTGTCAGGATGTCACTGGTCAGCACCTCACTCGTTAAGTTTGTGATGTAACTAATACAGGTGAAATTTGGGTTGGAATAGAAGCAATCTGGAATGATCATTCTCAGGTGCCGATTCAAAATCTCTTTGATTCTATACCCCAAAGTATAGAAACATTAATTGCAGTGGGTATTGGATTCATATAATATTGATTTCTGGCATATGTAAGATCGGTTTTTTTTTTTTTTTGCTTTGTAAATTTAAACGTTTATATGTATCAATTGACATTTATTGAATAAATTTCATTCAATTCTGACGAATCCTTCACTATGTTTCAATTTTTACTAACTGAAATCCACACACACGCACGCACACACACATATATATAACACATCAATCAATAAGTTCCGAGACTAACCCAGAGATGGCACTCGTAGTAAACCAGGAACCAGGTCTTTCTAGAGTACTAACCTTTGCTTGAAACGTGTCAAAATTTTAAGTCGATCGGACCAGAAACAGCTGAGTTATCGAGGTTGGAGTAAAGTCGTTTTGTAGTTTGTTTAAAAAATGGAAAAAACCGAGTTTCGTGTTCTGATAAAACATTGTTTTTTAATGGGTAAAAACACCGTGCAAGCGAAACAATGGATTGAAAAATGTTACCCGGACTCTTGTCCATCAAAAGCAACGATTTGTCGGTGGTTTGCCGAGTTGAAACGTGGTCGTACCGACACAAATGACGCGGAACGCTCGGGTAGACCTGTGGAAGCCGTTACACCGGAAAATGTGAGTGAAGTGACAAAAATTATAATGAAAGATCGTAAAGTGAAGCTCCGTGAGATTGCTGAGATGACACAGATATCATATGGAAGTGTATTTACTAAAAAAGGTTTTTTGAAGTGAAGAGAAAAAGGTTTTTTCCAAGTGGGTGCCGCGATTGCTTTCGATGGAACAAAAACAGCAACGAGTCGATGATTCAGAAAGCTGTTTATCGCTATTTACTCGCAACAAAAAAGATTTCTTGCGGAAAAAAAAAAAAAATTGTGTGTGGGGGGGAATTTGGGGGAAAAAAAGATTTGGAAAAGCGTTGGAACGATTGTATCACCCTAAAAGGTGATTAACAAAAGGTGTTATGTTGATGAATAAAAAAAAATTTTGCAAAAAAAATGTTGTTTTCAATGTTAGACTCGGGAGTTATTGATCGATGTGTTATATATAATTCTTATGATAGTATATAACAAATTGAAATACTGTTACACTGGGAAATTTATTCCCAATGAAGAACTATACATGCATGTTTCTTAAGCATTATGACGCAGTTAACATTACGGTTAGTTGGGAAAAAGCTCAATAAGTTAAAAAAATTAATTAAATTCGAATAGATAAGTAAAAACACAATTATAAAGGAGTTTTAGAGAATCATAATTAAGCTCTGGAAACATATATTCTGTATATTTAAATGCTTAGTATCAAAAACTGTAAGACAATACTTATGAGGATATTTCACAATCTAATTTATATATTTATTGAGAATCAAGCATGTCCAAATGTTACTTTAACTTAAAAAACACTATAAAAAGATAGAAATGCAGACAAAACATTAGATAAATGTTTGTATTCTAATATTTTACGTATATCATTTGAAAATAAAATATTTAAATACCGAACGTACTTTAAAAAATTGAAATGAATCATTTTGCTTTTTGACGTGTTTTGGTCATGCCTCATCATTCAAAAAACGGTGTTAATGCTGACTCTGCATTAAATTACCGATCTATATCGTGACACGAGTCAGATTATCACCTTGGAAATGTATTGCTCGTATCTTCATTTGATAAAGTATTTCACTGTCATTTAAACATCGTTAGCTGGCGACGCTTAGACGAACTGAAAGCTTTTGTGGAAATCAACAGGAAAGTTGGACTTAATTAGGTAACTAGGAACTCAGTATTCGTTATTTGGCGTGTTTTGCTCTTCACTAGATAGGGAAGCTAGTTAAATCAGTTTTATTAGTACAAAACTTCATTTAGATAGAACATTTCAGGTCGCGGAAAATCCCTGGACTGTTTACCCAAATAAAAAAGTTCAGTAATTGAAAAAAGAATTACTTTACAAAAGGAATCCAAATATAGTAGGCAATTAAATTCTACAGATTAAAAGATTTTCGGGGATCTGTTTTAAAATGAACTTCAGTTTTGTTTCTTTTCCAGACATGATGATTTATAAAACCAAATCCATTAAATTTACTCAATTATAATCATTTCCTTACTGGAAAATTTCTTGCTTGAGTAACGCGACTAAAAGGAAAGCAAATTAATTTAAAAGTATGATGTTATAAGAATGTAAACGTAGCAAGCAATTAAGGAATCTTGATGAGAATGCTTTTTATCTAATTTTAAATTAAACTAAAGTTTTATTTATTTTCCATAAAAAAGATTTACTTATAAACAAATATATTACTTCAAATGATGTGTTTTATGAACTGTACTTCTAGAAAGGTATACTGCAAATAAAAATGTACAAGATCTTGAGGATTTTAATATTAAACAAAAATTATTACTTGTAATATATATAAAAAACATTTTAGATAGACACAACGTATCATTTTGAATCATTTTGCTTTTTGACTTGTTTTGGTCATGCCTCATCATTCAAAAAACGGTGCTAATGCTGACTCTGCATTAAATTACCGATCTATATCGTGACACGAGTCAGATTATCACCTAGGAAATGTATTGCTCATATCTTCATTTGATAAAGTATTTCACTGTCATTTAAACACCGTATTTTAAAATAAGGGTTTTCTGTCCTTCAGTAATTGAATGATTACTTATAACTGCTTTAAGATAATAATGTAAATATTTTCCTTGTTGCATTGTATGGAGGACAAAAAAATCTATCAATGTATTATTTTCAAAATTGAATAAACATGTTATTTTCATAACGTTCAGGTAAGATATCATTCAATTTTGAATAAATAAATCTGAAAGTTATTTACTTAGTACATACTTAATAAAATAAAGAATAGTTAAATCAACTGTAACGATGAATGGCAAAGTACTCGTGAATGTTTTCTTTTGCATTAAAAGTGAAAATTCTGCTCCAAGAAAGAAAACCTTAAGCTGTTTTGTTTACTAAATAAGTAGAAATTTAACAAAACTGAAATCAAATAAATAAGTTAAATTTATCTCTAAAAAGAAGTATATATATAATTATCTGTAATATAAATACTTTATTTACAAACGTGATTGTAAATAACAGTTAAAAAGGAAAATCAAAAATAAATAATTTTATTCAGATATTATGTGTGTGGGATGAAACATATATAATTTAACAAAAAGGGGAAGCAATGAAGTACTGAAAACAGTTGCTCTGATTGTGTACCAATTACATTTAATTTTTAAGATAGACAAGAAAACACACACACACACACACACACACACACACACACATATATAATCATTTTCAAAGTACTTTGTTGGCCACCACTGTAGCCTAATGTTCATGGGTTCATGGTCACTGACTTGCGACCGGCAGTTTTCATTGAGTCGTGGGTTCGAGCCTTGATGCCACTGAAGACCAGCCGTGTTGCCAAGGCTGATGCACGTTAAATTTTCGAGGCTAAAAGTCCTTCTGGGGCGTGGTGTAGAAGTTAAGAGAGGGATGTGATAGCTCTGGTGTCATCCTCGTCACTTGACTGAGGCACAAAATGATGATGTCCGTTGCCAATAGCCCTCGTATCGTTTCTAGTGTGACGTTAATAAAGCTAGTCCAAAGTACTTTATTCTCCATTTAATAAGATTTTTTTTGATCAGTCGATAATTTCGTCTTGGGAAAACTACGCCTTGTATGCGATGAAATTAGATGTAAAAATATTGTCTTCACATACATATAGTGACTTAATATGTTTTTTAACCTGTTACAGTTTATTAAATAACAATTATTGGTATTTGTTTCATAGTAATGCATTTTTAGCATCTCAGAACATAGTAATATGTAAAACAACAACTTTTAATTAGTTTCATCTATGAAACATGAAAAACCCTAATTCTACATTTTTTTTTATTCTTTTGGCGTTTTTATATACTTATATTTACCGGTTTTCAAAGTCCTAATTCTAATTGTGCGAACATGTGTGAAATTTACTCAGCCATTTCAACGACTTTTAATTAGTTACATCTAAGTTTTTAAAAAAACCTTTTTTCACTCTAATTACTCTTGAAAGCTTTTATGCTTATTGTCTGTGATTTCGAAGTTTAATTATTGTAGCTCATGAAACTTGATAAGTCATTTTCAAAAATTTTAATTACTTTCAATGTGAAAACACGAAAAGAAAAAAAAAACTTGTTTTTGAATTAATTTTTACATTTATTGATAATTTGTACTTTTTGTTTTGCAGTTTTTCTCTCATTTTAATTTTGTTGAGGTAGTGAAATATAAAAATTTATTATGACTTTTATAAGTTACTAAGTCTTATTATATAAACACATGCATATCTAGAATTTGTATTTTTATGTTTGATGAATAATATGTTTATCTTATTATTTTTAACTTAGCGAGGTATTCTGGAAATAAATTTTGATAAATTTTCTTGCTAAATATCTATAAAAATTATATTTTCCCACTGTGTTATAACTTTATTCATTACACACACACACACACGCACACATGTGCGCGCGCGTGCGCGCGTGCGCGCGCGCGCGCGCACACACGCACACACACACACACATACACACACATATATATATATAACAAAGCGGAACAAACACGCCTGAAGAATTAAAAAAAAATTCATTTTAATTTATTTTTGTAGTACCACGATTTTTTTTGTTTGTTTGTTCAAGCATTATTTTTAAAAGATCTTCTTTTTTATACATCAATAATAAATTTTAATAAACTGAAATAAAAATGTAAATAAAAGTGATTTTCTAGAAACTCTAATGTAATGGGAAATAAATAAAATAATCTTGCACTAAATGACACTAGAATTATTTCATTGTGATTATACTAAAATTATCAAGCCGTAAATCTTTTCTATGATGCATAACTCTAAGAAGTGAAATTAGAATTCCTTTTCAATTTGAATATTATTTGCTGTTATTTCGAATTTTCTTATATTTTCAATTATAATTTTGAGAAATAAAAAAAAATAAAAAAAATTGTGAGTGATTGAAATGGGTTTCAAATTTGATTTTGAGTAAAAGTTTCCAGAATGTGTGAATTATTGACGCTAAAAAGTTGAACAATTTAACTGCAAAAGTTGATCAATTTAATCTTAAATATAAATAATTATACGAATCATTTTGATACATTTTCATAAACTGGAAAAATAATATGAAACATGCTCTCATTGCCATAAAAATTTGCTCACCAAGAAGTAAGAGTGGGATTGTTACGAAACTTATCATGAAGATACCTGTCAGACAGATATGCAAATGATTAGAAATGCATCGTTATTGCGCATTGCGTAATGACACCAGAGAGCGTTGAACTTCATTCTCCTAGGATAATAAAACAGGTAAGCAGAGCTAGTTTGAGGGTATTTAATCTGTTGAAGAGAGATACTTTTTAACTAGAGAACATTACGCCATCATCTTAGACAATATGAGCAGCTGTCAGAGTTCAAGATGGGAAGAATCACAGGGATGATGAAAACCGGGTGGTCAGCTCGGTCAGTAGCTCACTACCTACGCCATTCTGACTTTACTGTGAGGAGGTGTTGGGAGCAATGGACAAGAGGGAGGTCTATTATACAGCGACTAGGCTCGGGGTGCTCTCGACAGACCGATAGTCGAGAAGCCTTTCACATCATACAGTCTTCTCGACTATTCAACTAAGCATAGCGTCAACTGTCTCATTGCTCACCATACATGTAAGGAAGTACCTTTACTACGGGCCTCTGTGTCTGTCCGTACCATCGCAAGGCTCCTGGCTGAAGGACAGGTGCTGTAGCAAATGTTTCACAGGACTGCCTCCACTATATTTCCACCCTTCCCTGGCCTGCTAGATCGCCATATTTGCAGCTGATAGAGCATATCTGGGATCATTTAGGACGGCAAATTGGACAGCTTACGAGTATGGTCGAATTAAAGGTACGTTTACAGATACTTTGGAACGAGATGTCTCAGGACATCATACGGGATTTGTATGTTTCAATGCCTGACCATATCGTATCATGCAATTACGCTAGAGCTGACACAACAGGGTACTAAAACCTTCATTCATTTGTAATTTTTCCTACAATAAATGATCATTTTGCTTTGATTTTATAATCACTTACTTACATCAACGTTGTACTTACGTACGTAAAATTTCATTTTATTCTGACAAATCTTTCTTGGTGCTCAAACTTTTATGCAGTGTGAGCATATTTTGAAAAATTAATTTTGTAAAGAAGTTATATGTAAAGAATAATAGTTTTCACTTAAATTATTAAAGGAATAATTATTATTTTCTTGTAAGGTCAAGTTTTGAAAACAGGTTGTTTTTTATGTGGTTTAAATTAAACGCATTGAAAACATACGATTTTTGGCTTACAATTTTGTAACTAAAAACGATGTATCATAATATTTTTATGATTCATTATTATAAATTCTTTTTTTTTAATTACTTGTACGAACTAATTTCATGATAGTTTTCAACTTCTTTGTTTGATAAAAAAGAGTCATCATAAAAATCACAGAGAGATGTATCTATTAAAGAAAGAAATATTCTTTTTTTATGCTCCCTCTACCCTTAATGATACCATTTCCGACCACTACTTGGAGTAGTTTTTCGTTTTCATCCTCTTGGTTAGAAGGTCTTTCCTTATTTCCGTTCTTGACATGAAGTAAACAGGATATTGCTTAGATAAACAGGATATTGGATTGAAACTTATTTCTCTCATTCTTATTTTCACGGTGCTCGTAAAGAAACTTTGCATGTGGTAGAGGTAAGCACAAGACAAGTTTCCACGTATTGTAATTTGGGATATAACTTTTTTTCATTGATCTTATAAATAAATTTCTAATAAGAATTTTTTTTTTTCAAAATCTGAAATAAAGGAACAAAATGTAAGTAAATACCTTCTGTATACCAGATTTCAAACGTTAAAAATTATTAGTGAAATACTCAGATTTAAGAACTAATCGTAAATTGATCAGTATAAAATTCAAAATAAATTATTCTTTGATCTAAGCAAATTTTTTTGACAGAGCTTGAATTTTAGCTGATAAAGTGAAACCCCGATTTATCGTTCCCATATCCATCGTTTTCCCGCATTGATCGTTATATTTTGTATGGTCCCTTTACAAACTGTATTTAAATAACTTTTTCGAAACCTACAAGCATAGTACTTCTCAAGTATACGTTCTTCAAAAAGTCGTTTTCCCGCATCGTTGAAATTTTTTTTTTCTCATCACCGAAATGAAATTGAAGGTCAATCGGATCCATTTGGCATACAAACTGAAATTACTTCTTTTATCTTAAAATAACTCACTTAACCTGTTTTAAAGGGAAACAAGGATTGGCGTAGATATTGTCACATGTATGTGCTTGTGAATTACTGAATGCGGAACATATGTTCTTGTTTAGAAAATGGGTTATTCTACTGTGAGCGATGCTTCAAAAATGTGAAGGAACTACCGGTAGTGTACCATTCGAATGCAAAGCATGGATAAAAAATATTTTTACAAAAATGTTTTCTTCGTGATTTTGATAAATCAGTCTGTGCCTAAAAAAAAGGAAAAATCATTCAGCGCATTCACCAGAGACATTGTCTTTAAAAAACATAAATGTGGTTTTTTTCCAGCTTATTGTACATCTGTCATACAAACCTCTTTATGCTATGCTAATCAACTGTTTTAAGAAATTTTACAAATGTAAGTTAGTGAAAAGATCTTTATGTCTCATGGAATAAGCAAAAGAACCTACTCCAAAAATGAACGTTCTGCAGACTATTCATTTTGTACTTTCAACATGGCATAAAGTAATCTTTTTAGCCATCCAGAATTGCTTCGTAAAATACGTAGCATTTAGCAGAGGATGTGTCAGATGTCAAATTTAGTGATTTTATTTCCTTTGATCAAGACGTTGCGACTTGCGATAACTTAAGCATAGAAGAAATGTGTGATATTGAGACAAATAAAAAATAATGCAGAAACAGAGGATAATATTTATGCCGATGAGGCTGAACCTACTACAGTGCCAAGCCTGTTTGACTCAATTACGGTATTTGAAAATGTAAGAACTTTTATACACGCATATGAAATTACAGAAAAGGACCAGAAAAATGTTGAAATCTTGAAAATTAGAGGTTTTATTTTAAAAATGAAGGCAAATTAAATTATTACCAATTTAAAATATAAATTTATTGTAAATACATATCATATTTTAATAAAATCAAGAAAATAAAGTTAAAATAAATAGACTAACCTAAGATGTTACATATATATATATATATATATATATATATATATTCAAATTTAGAGCAATATCAAACTTTAGACTTAAACACAAGATATTTGTATAATTTGGATAAGTTTAAAAGCTTGTTTGCAAGCAGACTTTTTTTGAGTTTTAATAAGAGTTATTTAAAATATAATAATTTTAAATTTTAATTGCATTTCTTCTTCAAATTTTTTTTGTTTTCAATTTTTTTTTCTTTTTATATTTAGTTTTCAAATTTTCTTCTTTCGCTTATTTTTTTCAATTTGCTTTTATTTATTATTTTTCAATTTTTCTGCATTAGTACTCTTCTTTCTTATAGAAGGCGTTAATGTATTTCCGGTTTTAGCAAGAGCGGAAAAACCTTGCTTTTTAAGCAGTGGTTTAGTGTGGTGTTGATGCTATTTATAATGTATTCTGCTGTAAGTTTTTTATTGTTTTAATCTGGTTGATTAACTTTTGGTTTGTTCTTTTTCCTTTTACATATGTAACAGTTTGGGTACATCTCTTTGTCTCTTTCTATTTTTCTTAATATCTTCTATTGTACTGTGGGTTTCTTGTTTGTTCTTTTTTAATTTATAGAATTTTCATATTGGCTTACAATATTTTTTTGTTGGGATTGTTGGGCCTATCAAACATGTTTAACCAGCTAATCTGACAAAAGCCAGATTTAGAATTTTCAAATGTTTTATTTTATTCTCTTTTTGGTTTTTTAGTGTATTATTTCAAGCTCAATAACATCATGAAGAAGGATGTCTATCCTTTTCCTCGTATTGACGATACGTTAGACTGTCTGAAGGGTGCCACGTTCTTTTTTTTCCTATGGACCTCCGCTCTGGATATTGGCGGATAGAGGTAGACGAGGTAGATAGCAAAACCCAGAAGGCTTATATGAATTTAAGACTTTTAGGCTTATATATTTATTGCCCCAGAAGGCTTATACGATTTAAAAGCCATGCCATTTGGACTCTGTAATGCATCCGCGCCCTTCGAGAGAATGATGGACAATTTTCTGTGCCATTTCAAATGGACTATGTGTCTTTGGATGGCTTTATAGTGTTCTCGGAAACTTTTGAAGACCATTTTAACAGGTTAAGAATTGTTCTGAAATGTATACTAGAAGCTCTCCTTTTACTCAGCCCAAATTAGAGTATTTTTGCTGCCCTAGAAGTACAAATACTAGGCCAAATGTTACCTATTAATTACGTTCGACCAGACCCCGACATAGTGAAAGCCGTAAGCAAGTTTCCTACTCTAAAGAATGTGCATGATATATGAAGTTTTCTTGGACTCTGCTCCTACTTCGGAAGATTTATTAAAAGCTTTTGTTATCTTGCTGAACCCTTGCAGTTGCTGTTAAAAGACGAAGCGAAATTTCATTAGCCCCCAAAATAGGTAGAGACTGAAGAAAGCGCTTGTTTCTGATCCATTATTGGGAATGTGAGATGAAAATTCCCCAACAGAAATTCATACAGATGTCAGCAGGTATAGTATTGGAGCAAGCCTGGTACAAATTCGGAATGAAATAAAAAAAAAAAGCTATTACATATGCCTCTAGACAAAAGCCGAAAATAATTATTGAAAAACGGAGCGGTTATTCTTAGACGTTCTATAGGATATCAACAAATTTTAGCCATACCTATTCGGAAAACATTTTACCGTTGTCTCAAATCGTCATTCACTGTGCTGGCTCATGAGTTTCAAAGATCCACCTGGTAGACTTGCAAGATTAGCACTTTGACATCAGGAACATAATTTCGTTGTTAAGTACAAAACGGTAAGAAGCATAAGGATGCCGACATTCTATCAAGAAATCCAGTGGAAGAGGAAACTGAGACACCAGACAAATTTCTAGCTGTCACAACGCGTGTGAACCTTGTTATTGAACAGAAGAAAGAACCAACCCTCGCAAAAATAAATCTCTCCAAAATCAGCCCATCCACATAAAGGAAAGAATTTGAATTAATTGATGGAGTCCTAAGAAGAAACAATTATGATCTACCTGGGAAGAAGTAGTTGCCAGTCATTCCCAAACATTTACTAGAAAACATACTGAGATATTTCAATGACGTTTCCATTGCAGGACATCTTAGCTGCTTTCTTATATTAACATTTTTCAATATGAAAAAAACTTAGAAGAATTAAAGTAATTAATACTTGAGGCTAAGCAATTAAAACTTTTTATTGCGCATATTTGCCTAAAGATGTATCTATCTAAAAGTAGCGACGAGTTTCTTTTTTTCTTTTTTTTTTGTAAAAAAAAATTTCTTTCATTAATTTCGTATAAATGTAATTCGTTATAGATAAAATTTATAAAACAAGTCTCAAAACTTAAATATTTATTAGAAAATATGAATAAAATTATTAGAAAATATTATAAAAGTTTCCTTTCGATGAAAAAGATGAGTGATTATCTTTTACTGTACATTTAATGCTTCAAATTTAAGAAATTATGTAATTAATGGCCCAATCACATTAGATAACACACACACACACACACACACACACAAACATTTTTATAGCTACTTATTTTAAAACTTGAGAATTAAAAAGAGTTTTGTGAAATTTAATTGTTTTTTCCTCATCATATAACATACCACCATCTATACAAAAAATAAATTAAAACAATAAGCCATATAAATTAAGTAAATATTTCTCCCTTTTTTATCTATTTTTTCCCTTCAAACAATGTTATTAATATATCAGAAGCAATGCATTTAACGTTATAAATTTAGTTTACTTATTTTGAACTAATATTGCTCTAGAGAAATGTATATTAAATTATCTGCAATAAATGCATTTTTTTTCAATATAATTTCAGGTTTGTCCATTCTTTTCTTTTTTTAATTTACTGATTTTTTTTTCAGATTAATGCTTGGATTAATCTGATTACTACACTGAAGCAGCCATAACTATAGATAGATCAAGCTATTTTTTTTAATGTTACTCAGTAACTCTGTGGCACAATAATTTTTTTCCATTCTATAAAAAAATATGTACTATGTAATAAAATATTGAGTAATTACCTGCAAATGTTGCTAGTCAAAATTAAATTTTCCGTTTTTCGGTCCTTAATAATACAAGTTATATGTGAGCTTCTAAATCACTTATTAACTTGTTTTTACAAACTTATACACAACGAAACTTTAGAAAAACTTTTCATTATTTATAATCTCTACTTAGGTTCGTTATATTAGTCTTTTGTGAGGTATCTTGAATGACAAGATTTTCTTTTTATCCTAAATGTATTACTTTGCTTGTTAAGTTTTCCAGAAATACCTTTTAACATTTTGGTTTAACAAGTTAGTTAATATATCGCGTTTTACTTTTTATTATTGATTTCCATACAGTTGCATGCTCTTTTATCTCAAGTAATGTAAATCTATACATACATCCTAAATTTATTTTAAAGAAATTCTAGAAGAATAAATCATGATATTGATTTTGAATCAAATAAGGAAGAGTAAAACAGAAGTTTACTCATTATTTCCCCCTTTTTTGGATCACAATTTCGTTTCCTACGTTCCATTTTCTAGTATAATTACTTCAAAGCTAAACATTCGGCTCAGTTTCTTAGCCAAACTAAATTTAAACCACACAGTCTTTAAATAAAAAAAAGTTGTTAATGTTCTATGATGAAGACAGATATAAATTTTGAGTATCTCTATTGAATAAAAATATTTTAATATTATTTACGATTAAAATGACATATATTGACATTTAGAAATTTTTAATAGGAACTGAATTGGTAATTGTAATTGAACTATTTATAATCTAAATTATTATGATATTAATATTTTTTTTTTTTTTTTTTTTTTTTTTTTTTTTTTTTTTTTTTTTTTTATCTAATTTATATATCTCTATGGTTTTTTTTTTTTTTTAGTTTTTTATATAAAATTTATTTATATATATATAGTTATATATATAAAATTTATTTATATATATATATATATATAAAATTTATATATATATAGTTATATATATATATAATATATATAAAATTTATTTATTTATATATATACTGAAAATTTATGAAAGAATAATTTAAAATATTTAAAAAGACAAAAATCCAGAAAGAAATGTAACAATGAAAGAAAAAATAAATGAAAATATGGAACCCAGCAAGTCAAAAAGCAATATCGGGCTGAGGACCGATTAAGCGGGGTTAAACTAGTTTAATGGTACCAACCTTCTTCCTTTGCGACTTGGTAGGCTGAATTAGGAAATCCAAATTGCAAAAGAGTTCATGATTAAAAGATACAAACAAATTCAGCGATAAAATCTACAAAAATAAAATCTATAATTCCTGGTAGGCTGAATTGGGAAATCTAAATTACAAAAGAGTTCAATGATTAAAAAATGCAAAAAATTTCAACGATAAAATTTACAAAATAAAATCTATAATTCTGAAAATTATCAACAAATCAAAATATAAAAATTACTTACAAAATTCAAAGAAATGAAGATTCAAATATGTGAGTAGTAAGACGGAATTTTCTTTAAGCTTCAAGATGTATATCACATACTCAAAATGAAAAAAAATATAACACATCATCACCATATAAATTGAAAAAAGATTTAAATCATTGTTTGATTGGTAATAAAATGTAAAAGGATGCTAACAATTGGTTGGTAATAAGTTGTATGGTAAAGGAGTATAACGGTCCAGAGAGTGAGTAAAAATGTAAGCTGTGTAAATTTAAATAAATAAATAAATTCTTCACGGCTAGACCACTAACAAGCCGACTTTGTGGACCTATTGTTGTGTGGTGGATTTGAAATTGGATCACGATTCGCAAAGATGTTTAATATATTTGTGATGTATATAAGTATTTAAGAAATTTATTGGATAATCATGATCCAAACAGTTGTTGAAGAATTTTTTAATGTTATTAAATTTGTCTATTTTATGTGTGGTTAATTTGTTATTACGTAATAAAAAGGCCAATAAAATATTCCTATAAATGGATCTGTGTAGATTACTGTTCCAAAAAGGTATTTTAATTACATGGAATTCGAATCTCTCTCTTTTATCAAAAATATTACTAATAAGTCTATTGTCAACTATTTGCAAATCGAGATCTAAAAATTCTACTGTATTTGAATTAAGATTAGTTTTTAATAATTTGAGGTAATTAGGGTAAAATGAAATATTTGGTTTAAAATCCTCAGTTTTACCTAAAATAATTAGATCATCTATGTAACGAAAAAGAAAGTAAGAATCATTGTCAATCTGTTTTAATTCATAAAAATGTAAATAAAAATTGGCCAGACAATTACTAGCTGGACCTCCCTGAGGGAGACCCTGAATTTGTTTATAGAGATTTTGACCAAAAACTATAAAATTCTCTTGTAATACAAGTTTAATGAGAGTATTGAATTTTTCCTGTTTTATTGTTTGATTAAAATGATATTTATTGTATAAAATTGCAAGAACCTTAATTAAATCTTGAATATCTATTGAGTTAAAAAGGTCTTCAAAATCATATCCATGTATAGAGAATACCTCTTGTTCCTTCATGTTTTTGACAATTTCAAAACTATTTTTAATAATAGCGGTATTTTCAATATTGTCAATAGATTTTTGAAGAATGAATTGAAGAAGTTTGCCAGATGTGATATAGGTGTTATATCCATTCGTAATACTTCGAAATTTTACAGGATTTTTGTGAAATTTTGGCGTTAAGAAAATGTAAGGAAATTTAATGTTTGTAAGGTGTAAACCCACCTTCTTATTGAATGCCAAAAGACGATTATTTATTTCTCTGTTACTATATTTGGATAACTGGAAAGTATTATTATTCATTACATGTTCACTCAATAATTTATGATAGTAAAATTTGCAAATAATTGCATAATTTGCAGGAACTTTATTTACATAAACGATAACAAAATCCTTCTGCAAATCATCTATATCAAGTTTTAGATCTTTAATTGTAATTTCCCTATCCACTTTAAAATTCAAATATAGAATTTTCTTCAAAACACATGACCTAAATTCATCAAATGCCTCAATTGGCAAACCATATTTAATTGCAACCTTAAGAATAAAATTGTCAAAATCATTAGTAATTTGTTTTCTCACTACAAGGTTACTATTAGTAATCATGAGCCTGAATCCAGTTTCTTTATTCATGAAACCTCTCAATAAATCGCTTTTAACGATGTTCATGTTTCCCGTAACAACATGTTGATGGAATGAATCAACATATTGTTTGTAATCTTTGCATTTACACACTTGTGGTGTTTGTGACTCTGAAATATTATTGTAATTAAAAATATATCTACCAAGTTTTTTATTGTACTTCAAAGCTCTTTTTATCCTGATATTTTTAATTGGATATATATATATATATATATATATATATATATATATATATATATATATATATATATATATATATATATATTTCATTACCTTTACAAGAATGTATAAATAGCATAAATCCTCCAAAGTACAAGGGAAATTCAAATGTTAGAACATTAAATTTGATTGAGAGATATTTTTTATATTGAAAAAAAAAATACTGGAGAAAAAGAAAAAATTGGTACTGAACAATGTTGTGAGGTAGCCTAAGTTGTGACACGCTTTCCTAGATTTCCTAGACTCTTATCTCTGGGGTTCTTTTTTTGTATGTGAAAGATGAAACCTCTATGTAATTATTATGATATTCATGGAGTCTAGAGGCAGAACAAATTCAATTTTATTTGATTCGTGCACTGAGGTCAAGCTTCACCCAAAAAGAATTTGAGGCAATCAAGTGAGTCTCCCTGAACTAAAGCTCAGATTTCATTTAATACAAAACAACGTTATAAAAATAACTTTTGCAGCAATATAAGAGTTTTGTTGCTCTAAAATAATTTAATCTAAAATTTTCAACTTGGGAGACATTTGACAAAACAAAAAAAATATTATCTTATCAAAAGTGCGCCAATGAAGCAACAATTTAAATGACTATATTTATTTCCTAAACACATTACGGTTAGATTCTAAACAGAGAAAGTGGGAAAATCTAAAAAATAGTTCCTTTGATGTTGCATTAATTTTTATAAATAGGTTCAAAACTTTTGGATTATTTTCTGTACTTCGTTACTGTGTAAAGGAGCTTCCTCGATAACGAGTGGAGGATTTCCCGATTTAAACTCCTTGATCTACCTTGATATTAGAAGTCTGATTCTTATTCATCTACTTCAAAATCTTGGATTATTTTCATGAGAATATTAAAGATAAATTTCAAAGCTAATCTTCTTCAAATTTCCAAGCTCTGAAGTAGCATATTGGCCATCCTCCTATCCAGAGTCAGGCCGCATTGAATCGGAAAATGATTTTACTTGTATAACCTACTACTGAAGTAGATTTGTTCCTTTCCTTTCAAGCATTCTAATTATAAGGATCGTCAAATACATTTTAGGGACATACTCCATTGTAGATGCAAGAACGCTGTGCATACTTATTAGAAGGCTCACAACTTGTAAGAAAGTATAAGTATATTCCCAATGTCAGAAATGAATACTTGTACCACTATCGGAATAACACTGAGGTCTAAAATGCTTCTAATATCTCTCACACTCTGTTTGTTACTGCTAACTAATCATAAGTTCTTACAGCTAACAAATATTATTTAATAAATCTCTTTCACTACATATCAATTATTCAATCTAGTTTACATAAAGTCATGGTTCTTTCGCAATAATGGCTTTCATTTTAAATAACATTATGAAATTTCCAAGAGGTTATTTAAAGTAGCCACTTGAATTAGATTTCTATAATAAATCTTAATAAGCTTTAAAAAAATGTACTGAGAAATCGTAGGAAAACATGATGATTCTTCTTCATGTGGTTTAATATCAATACATTTTAGGATGAACCTGCTTTCTGAAAAAACTATTGCTACAACAATCAAAATTGTATACAACGATCAACCAAAAAGTTAATAGGAACTGTTCAAAATGCCAGTACCATTGAAAACGTCAAAACTATTCTCATCGTGGTAATGGTTTGTGACAAAAAAATGTGTGAAAATATTCAATAAAAGTATAATATGATTTAAGAAAAGTTTATTTTATTTCCGTTCACTTTGGATCACAACTTTATTTCGGTTTTTTTACATCCATATCTTATTTAAGGCCGATGAGTTACCTCGCTATTCTGCAAATAATCATTAGATGTCACCCCCCTACAATCACAAAATTAATGAGATGTAAACTAATGATAAAGATGACAAGAAAACAATAACTGCCATATAAATACCCGATGGTAGGTTAAATAAGAAAATGTCGAGAGAATTTGTAGTGTTATTTTCCAAACTCAATATCATGTATATACTGTATATATAGGGTTATATATATATATATATATGTATGTGTAAATGCGTCTGATAAATGTATTATTGTGTGCACAGTAAAATCCATTTTCATAAAACAATAAAAGAAGCGTTGAGCAAATAATTGACATGAATTGTTATAAAATGCTATATACCTCTTAAGCTTGCATGTGGGAAAAATTAAATGCTCAGAATAATGAATAGAATTTTTGAGTAAATTCGGATAATGAAAGAATAAAATTATATTACATAATGTGTATAATAGTTATCAGAGAAATCTTAATTTCGAGTTATTTATTCTCAAAGAAATCATAACATACAATGTAAATGGCTGAAGTTTATAACTGAATTCTATAAAAGATTCAATATCACTTTGTACCGTAATTAAAATACAAAAAAGAGGAAATATAAAACCAGAAAAAACAATAAATATTTGTTTATTTTTAAATTTTATTTTTTATTTGATAAAAAAAAATAAACCTTGAATGAAATTTAATTATTCACGCGGAAAATTAATTCTATAAGTTAAAAAAAAAATTTATCTTTATTACCTGAGACCTATATAAAATTGCACTCCATATGTCATTTTATGCTTCCTGATGTGTATTTTTTATATTTGAGAAGTCTTTTAATTTTTACCACATAATTTTTTGAATTAAATGTTGACTTAGAGATATATGTTCTACACTGTAGTGAATTTAACTTGATAATTGCTTCTTTGTGGCTTTGGCGTTATTTATCTATAGTAATTATGTTAACAATCTGGTTATTTCTATATTTAATTATAATTGGTGACGCTTTTACAGATAGCAAAATTATCAATTCTTCTCTAATAGTTTTAACTTGTTCTATAAAATATCATCAATTTTCGTCATTATTGGGTTATTTGACTTTACAATCGAAAAAATAACTTGAATCCGTCTACTATACGAATATTAACAAGGTAAAAGCACGAGAAAAGTCAAGCAAATTTCACCTAGAATTCTCATGGTATTTAAGTTCAAAATTATACCCAGTAAGTTTATCAAACTAATGTGGACGGCTACATAATTTCCTAATTTTGCCTTTTCCATTCGTGCCATCTTATCTGGTTTAAATCATGCGAGATAATATTTTTTTATAGAAATTAATTTTACTTTATGTAAATATTTAGTTATTTTAATATTAGATCAATTTCCTTGAATTAATGTTCACTAACTTCCGTTTTAAAATTTGTGAAGATTATAGAGATACATTTTTGTTTCCAAATTATCAATCCGACAATTATCAGTAGTTCTACGTACTTGTTTTTTGCATCAGGGTTCTCTTATTAATTAGCCAACAAGACCCTTCTCTTACTTAAATTGTAGACAGATAATTAGGAAAAGAAAGCAGAATGGTGTATCCAAATTGTAGGTTATTTTGGATAAAAATATGACGTTTTTCTCCTAACACGAAAAAGCGTCAGAATACCTCAGTTCTGACAGAATAAACCAGAATTTATTTAGAAAATGTAAAACTAAGCTACAAACTATCTCACGTGATTCAGAAGCCCAGTTGCCTATTTGACGAAGAACCTTCTGCATGCGACTGGGAGGAAAAATGTGAAGAAATCATCCTGTGAATATCCAAAATTTACTAGAAATAAAATATCTTTATCCTGGCTCGGAAGGCTTCGCTTTATGACGTTGATAACTGAAATAAAATAAGTTATTAATATTTTTAAATTTTTATTTGACTTCTTTTCAACGTGCCAATTTTATTTCTTACATATCATTTTGAGCTTCTCATGAGTCTACTTCTTAAATTCTGCCAGATAAAAAGTATCTTTGTTTTGGCTTATCAGTATATAAAACTTTCTTCTTATGGCATGTCGAAAAGAATATGGTATCCGTCAAAATTATAGTAAGGTCAGTAATAGCAGTTAACCCTCGCTCACGTATTATGAAAAGCAATGAAAAAAAATCAATTAATATACTTAAATTCTATTTAGAATTCTTTAGAAAAAAAATTATTTGTTCAGCTTTATTATATTATAGAAAATTTGAGGTTGCTCAAATGAGGCTTGTATGTTTCAAAGGTTGCAAACATGCATATTCAGAAAAAATTAAAGGAAACAAGACGGGTGACAAATTTAAACTAATTTTTTGTATTTAATTTAATGATACAAGGATATTTTAGCAATTAATTCTTAATACAATGATATTGACTATATTAGAAAAAATATCTTGAGTAGACAGCCTGGAAGCATATTCAAGACCATAACGTTTCCTGCATCGGTCACATATGTATCTAGTTTTCCTAGGACAGCCGGATAAGTGGCACTTGGCATTATATTTCCTTTTTAGATTTAGCCGGATAATGAAAATTATCATCTCTTCTCAGTTCAGGTGTAGCTTGCATAACCGTTTCTTTGTTGACAGATCCCGCAATACTTTTGTCTGCCTTTCTTTTCGCTCTGAGTTGAACTTCAGCATAGTAAAGACTCGCAATGGATGACTTAAATTCTGATAAACTTAAGGATTCATTTTTCAGGATCTAATTTCTATTTACAGATTCATCAATTTAAGATACAGAGCATTTAGCATATGGTGAAAATTCGGAAGTACCACCGTTGTAATGGTAGCTTATGTCTATTTCAGACCAAACACTAATCCATTGAGTTCTACTCCACCCATATTTTTGACACACATTTAGATCACGTTCTTTTCATTTATAGGTTTCAATTTATTTGTAGCTTCTTGTACATGTGTTTCTATCTAAAACATTTTCCATTCAATAGAGTTTTCATCAAAGAATGAATTGTTGTGAATAATTGTAATAAATGATAAACTTGTAACATAAAAAATTACAAATAAAATATTTTAATAATTCTTATATATGGATTCTAAACTTCTAATATAACACCTCCACTTGAAAAATTCTTTACAAAAATTCCTGAGACGCATTTACACCTTATTAAATTCAAAGGGAATAAGCATAGCCAGAAATTCCAGCTCACACATCAGTTGTATTCCCATAGATGGGTTTACCTGTTGTGCAGTGTTTCACACCTTCAGCACAGAAAGGAATCACCATTTCATCACACGCTTTAGCAAATACTCTTTAGGGTCAAAACTCTCGGCAAATACAATGGAAAGTGGTCTACTTCTAGTCTGATTTCATACAGCTTATTTTTACTATTGTGATATTACTTGGAACAATAATTTCTATAAATTTTAACAAAAGTTAACTTCATATTTATTTTTTTAAATGATAAAATAAATTATTTTTAAAAGAATTTTATAAGAACTTATTTAGTTTTATTTTTTAAGTTGCCCTTTATAACCACGTGTTATTTTTAAGTCTCATATGAAGGTCTATCATTTCCTACAGATATGAGTAGATTTTTTAAGTAGAATTTTAGAAGAAAAGTGACTATAATTTTTTAGAAGTAAATAGTACAATAAGTTTTTTATGAGATATGCGTGTCAAGTAAGGGAAAAATTTACTTCTACTTCTAGAAAGGCATTACAATTAAAAAGCAAATGATGTTATTTCTGCATTCATTTCTTTCACAAATCAAATATTTTATTTTTTCTAGACTGTTATTGTGAGCTGTTGCTGGTATGCTAAAACAATTTGAGGACCATTTGAGGATAAAGAGATGTTACTCAAACGAAAAATTGAGAAAAAATGCTTTAAAATCACTCTTTTGTTCTAAAGAAAGACACACGTTTTTTTGAAGAAAGTTCTAAGAAAGACACACGTCTCACGTTCTAAGAAGAGGCACTGCATGAGCTATCTCATTATGCCAATTGGGTATTTGCCATCTATCGAGCAAATGAGGAACTAGTTTACAATTTAATCAAAAGGCAATTAATAAATCGATAATTAGCTGTAAATGAATGAAGTAACCGAAAATGTTCCTGTTTGGAAAGTTAAAGGATTATTCAGATCATATGATAATAGATATGAGATCTTTAGATATTTTACGCTGGAACTGAATATCCATGTATGTCTAGAATATACTTTTTTAATTTTGAAACAGTAATTACCATTTAAGCATATTTAGGTAAGTGATCACTAAAAATTAAGAGATTTAATATAGGATGGTGACATCAGGAAATAAAGATGCATGACTGTAATAGTTAAGAAATAGGCTAAATTAAGGAAATTATATTAGAAATTCAAAGAGTGAAATCCATTAGACAAACACGCATATATGTAAGTGCCATTTTCCATTATGGGGAAGGAGGACTAAATTATATTTTTTGAAAATTTAATAAGGAAAATTAAAATTGAAGAGCAAAAGAAGTTTAATGGAATGATGCTGTAATCTTTTCAAAATATCAAAGAGAAAAATTTTAATTCCTGCTCGAATCTGAATTAAAGGAATTGAGACCTTTATAAAGCACTGAAAAGTTTTTATAGGTGTATCTTTTCATCTGAAATTCTTTCAATTAGAACTGCAATTAGACTGCTGTAAATAGAAAACTGAAGAGAACTGTTCAAAAGAGAGCACCAGTTTTCATCAAAGGTAGAATCTTGTAATGTAAAAGTAAGGAGAAGTTTTTCTATTTTTTATATTAAAAAAATAAGTTTAATAAAAGTATGTAACTTCATAAATTACCTATTAAGAATCTTTAAAACTTGCTGAAGCCATTAATGTGTTTTTTAAGGTAAAACATGCGTATGAATTTAATTCATTTTATTCCTCAAAAGAGTCATCTTAAAGATTAAAACAGTATTTCTTCATCTGTATTTCTATTACCAAATAAGAATACAAATAAAATTATGATTCACCTTCTTCTGGGAATATATAGCAATAGGATTGAAAAAATATTATGATTGGGCTTAATGCAAGAGATTCTAAAAAAGTTTATTTTACTTTTTTTTTTACAGGGATTAAAATATCAAAGGATTTGATGAAAGAATGAATAGCATGGAATTTATCAAAGATCTTGAAACATTTAGAAGGCCGGCAGATAATGAGCTGCAATCCACTTTGAAGAATTTTATTTTCTATTTATTTAAATATCTGAGGAAACTTTTTTACGTGTCACTCGCATGGAAGGATACATGCTTTTTTTATGAACAAAATTTGAAATAGAACATTAGATTTGTTATTTGTAATGGAGTAATTTTTTTAAATGAACAACTCATTAAATTCTTTTTTTGATAACCAGAGAATTTAGTCCTTATAAAAAAATGATTTTTTTAAAATTTACTTTTCAAGCATATGTTAATTTCAAGGAATTTTTCATATTTAAATATTCATGCTTACTATGCTCCTCAAACTCAATAATTCATTAAAGAATGTGAACAAAACACACAAGATTTTTCCGTTCCTCGAGGGCTGTTGTTTTGATGTAAGATTAATATTTGTTTTATATCTCTTTACATTTACTTGAATTTACTTTTGAAATCGTGCCAACGATAAAATGATTATTTTGTTATATATTCATTTTACAAAATTATTCATTTTTCGACTCAGTAAAACATAAAGAAACAATTAATGGGGCATTTAAGAGGTGATTAATTATTTGTTCTTTCAAATAATGAGATTACAACTGCTTTATATTATATATATTTTCCATTCACGTATTCACTCACTGCCTCCATATAAATTTCAAGAATGGTATCTCGTATCATTTTCGTTTTTTATTTTTTTTCTGGCTTTGTAAAACTTTCTATTTCCTTATTTTTCTTTTTTATTGAAAATCATGTGTTTTATGCACGCGTATGGAATTTTTGTTTTTTTTTAAACGTTTATGAATCAAATAAGTTAATAGCACATGTAGTTTTCTTGTTAATAAAGAAACGGTTACACAAAATAATATTTTCTAAATTAATTCCATTATTTTTAAAGGGACGTTTTCATTATAAATATAAATATATTAGTGCTCAAAGAATGATACCCGTTGTTGTAAAATGATAAAAAGTAATTCCTTTGAACTTAATCGTTGACCTTAGCTCTCAAATTCAGACGGAAGATCTCCATGTATAAAGATACACAGTCGCACCACATTTTTCTTAAATGTAGAACTCAGTTTATCGGATTACTTTCCAAATTCTTAAAGGAATTAAGAGAATAATAAATGCATCATTGAAATGAAAGGGGTATTTTCTCACAGGCAAGTAAAATTAGAAGTATATTACTCTTATTTAATATCATAAAAATGCCAATGAAAATTTCACAATTTAATACATAATGAAAGAAAAATTAATCATTGACATCATTATTGTAAAAAATATATTCATACTACCTATTACTTTCCTATAAACGGGAAAATATTAGAACTATTAGCCTTATAAGCAGTTATTTATGTTACTGGCTGACTATTAATAAAGTAAATGTATATTTGAAATTTTGTATCAAACGCGTTATAAAGAATTAAGCATAATAAAATTATAATTTGAATGTTGAGTCTTAACCAAATGTTCAAAATCATCGGTAAATAACTAATCACTTAAATTTCCTGACATAATAGACCTTGTAACAGGTTTATGATTTTATGCTCTTAACGTAAACAAAAGCAGGGTTTCATTGAAAAAATAGTTTTAATTTTTATTTCATGAAATCCACGATGTCTTCATTTTCACATAAAATAATATTTTTAATGAATTTTTTATATTAATGGTTTTATGGATGTATTCATAAGCTTTTCTCGTTATGCTCTTGCGAGAATTTAAGTACGGTAGTGTGTGCCAAAACCTAAAATTTCGTATGTTATCCATATTTTCTATAAGAAAATATAAGCTAGTTAACATGAAATTCATACTACAAGAGTTACAATGTGATACTTAAAAATATATATGAAGAAATATAGAGGCAAAAAATTATGGCTGTCAAATTCAACTGGAGCAGATTTATCTCTTTTCACCCTGCTTATATATTGGTTATTAGTCATCCTGTTTTCCTTAACCTTACAACATCAACCTTTCTTAAAGCTATACCTGTTCTTTGGAAGAGTTCCAAATCTTAAAAGCAACTTTCATCAATTTCAAACTCATATACGTGTTGTGAGTCACCACTGTGGAGATGAACCCAATGAACTAATCAGAGGAATTATTAAATATTGCACAAGAAGATTGGACGCTGCACATTCTAATATTAACAATTTATTAAAATGTTAAAAGTTTAAATAGAGGTATAAAAGGTGACGGTCTGATAGCTAATAAAATAACTAAAGAAGAAGTATAAAATAGAAGAGAACCGGGTAACTTACCAGGACGATTTTTCTCCATCCTGATTGCTTTCAGCGCTTCCTAAAACAGTGATAGCAAAAGGAATTGATTTCACTTCAGCTTCAAACAACTGTCATTACCATATTCGACTCTTTCTCATAGTGGTAGGTGATGGCAGGTTTGAACTTTGAACACGTCACAAAATCATACACTGGCGGAAGACAACTGCTTTCAAGTTTGCCTTTTGCATTATTATTGCTAGTGTAAAAAGTCCTGATATTTGAACAGTCATACTTCACATACAATTACTTTTTTTCACTAACTGAAAGTTGTCTACAAAGTACATTCCTTTCTTTTTTTTTTAAGTTGTTTTTCATTGTGTGTTTTGACTTTACGCGTTTTCGATCCCTCACTCTTTTGACATCATGGTGTTGATATTTAGACATGCATTACCTTTTAATGAGTTAGGCTCTCATTGAACCAAAGATACTAAAATTTTCAGCGTTGTATGCAGGGAATTAAATGTGTTTGCTAAAGTGTTGCACACTAACGTAGTAAGATATTTTACTTTGAATATAAAATTTCCAAATGGAAATGCAAAATGGAAATATTCCTCATATAGAAATATATCAACCATAATTAATAATAATCTGTTATGTTAAAAGTTTGTTTTATAGCTGTATTTCGTATCTGTTGCATCAATATATAATGTTAATCACTGAGTAATATCAGTTCTCTTAAAAAATGAATCAACCTTACATTGTTTATTTTTTTATTATAATTTATAAAAAAATAAATCTTATTTATTAATAACTTTTTATGAGGTCAATTAGAATTTCAATTATTTTCGGAAAATAAGTTTTAAAATCGAAAATCTTTTTGAAAGAGTGTACAATAGAAATACATCCTTCTCCTACTTTGTCCTCGAAAAGAAAAATGTTCTTTGAAGCATTTTATTTTCTTTTCGAAAATTACCACAACCCTTTCAAAAATTCAAACTTCTGGATTCACATAAAACATCTTTTTTATGTCCTCTCTTTTACATATTATAGGAAAAGTATTATCATACACATGATTGTGAGGTACTTTACAAAGAAATTTAATTTGCAAAATGTTCTATTTTTTTAACATAAAAAAATGTTCTGAGGAAATATGTTGCATAATGCACATAAATTTCTGCATGTGTGAGAAATGATTTTTCTACTAAAATTATGTTCAATTAGAGATTTTTTTGTGAGTACTTGGCTTAAAACTGTATCATTGGATATATCGTTTAACTTTCTATCGAAGTATCATGATGAAGGCGTATCCAAGTCTGTATTACCCAGTAACTATAGGATGGCTTAAAGAGCTACTCAAAAAAAATAGCAAGGGTAAAAATATGTAGATTTATTTCTAACACAATTATACAATTTATTAAGAAATTGTAGGCTTTTATTTATTTTGAAAGAGTCAGAACAAATAAAGGTTTACAGCTATAATTTTAAAACCTAAATTTTACTACATATATTTATTATGATAAGGTTTCAATGTTTCAATAGTAATAAATAATTATGTGAACAAAAATAAAGTAGAAAAAATCATTGTAGCTTACCTTATACGACTACTTGCTAATAACAAATTAATATGATGTGGTCTTCCATTTTCTTGATTGTCTCAAATTCTCTGGTTGTCATTTAAAGGTAGAAATCTAAGTTGTTAAGTTCAATTTAAAAAATATTTTTCAAATATATACTTTGAAGAAAATTGTTATTATTAGCATACATTTTGAGAAATGTAACCTCAAGTGAACACAGTAATCAAAGTCTGGACATTGACATGGAAATGAAAACTTAAGCTTTTCTCTTTCTTAAAACATTCATTGGAGTTAGATGTGGTGAAGCGTTGTCTAATAAATATCAGTTAGCACCAATAAGAATTTAGTATAGATGATCATATGGTATAGCGTGATATTGTACGTGCCCATACTTCACAAATTTGCTGTGAATCGCACACTACGTCATGATTAATAACTTCCCCAAACAATTTATGATATATGACCTGTTGACTCAACCAATCTTTTGGTTTTTTTTTCCATAAACCATACTAATAATTTATAATCAAGACCGGCAAGGGTTAAATTTCTTTCATTAAAAAACTATAACTTGTTCCACTCATCGTTCGACAATAACCGGCATTTTAGCCATGATTTTCCGATACGATTTTCTTCAGTTTCATAGCTTATTTCCTTTTTGATTTAAGAATATTTCACTTCAAACGCTAATGTTTCAATGACTGAGTTACCAAGAGTGTTAAGTTAAAAGTATAGCTGGGCAGACAGAAGAAGTTATATCAAAGCGATACTCCTTCCCAGGCTAGAAGATCAAACTAGCTACACAACGCCTACTTATAAAATTCAGCAACATTTTAATCAGGAACACAGGAAACATTCAATGATAAACCAACTATTAGAGTATTTTCGACACTGTAATACAATATCCAATTGTTCAGAATTTCAGGTAAATATTTTTTTCGACATTTTTTAGATATTATGGAATCTAACAAAAATTTAAATGACATATTTAAATGAGTAAATTCAATACGGTAATGTCATGCGCATACTCTTAACAAATCATTGGAAAAAATTTGAGAGAGATTTTCCTCCAACAGAAAAATTCAAAAGCGTCTTCCCTTCAATGAAAGGATTCTGGATTTTTCTGTATTTAGATAATAGATTTGTGTCTTTCTAGCTATATATAATATTTCAGATAACTTCTTTTTTTTAAAATGGAACGAATTATAGATGATCGTACATTAAATTCAAGCTATCGAATTCTAACAGTAACATTTATATGCGTTTTTTTTGTAAGTATGTATATATTGGTTTAATCTATTATAGCAAAAATACTAAATTCAGTTCATACTTTACTAAAACAGGTCTTTAGTATCTTATTAAAGCGAACTCTAATAATTTATTTTATTAAAACTTTGGTACTGGATCAAATGTAAATAAATTCAATAACTTAAAACCTCTTTCCCAATGTTGTTACAAATGGTTATAATTGTATTTAATTGCCAAACATCTACTTTTACTCTATTATTTTATTGAAATTCAGTGTCATGGGGACTCTGTAATTCTCTCTTCTTTCAGCAGTTAATAATTCATATTGCAACTAAACTGAAAAAATTAATAATATTTTATTTTAACTGCATTTCTCTTATAATCTGCAATGAATAAGTATATCTCAATATAATGCCTTACAATGTGAGCATGAGGTTGTGTAAAATAAATTTATTTTAAAAAAATATAATGCCTTATTTAGCTTCAGTAATGTGCTACGTTTCATTAAGACTTTGCTATTACGTAAATTTAAATAAATATTTTTATATAGAAAGTTTTAATCGTAAGTTCTTAATAAATAAATATCTTCACGACGGTAAGATAGAGAATTTAAAGTAAATTATTTATATTTTTCAATGTTGAATAAAATTAATTTTCACAGTATTGAAAAATAGATCTATCTACTTATGAACATGAATTATCAGCATAAAATATTTTTTACAAAACTGATATTTTTTGAAAGTTAGGACAAATTTCCTTGTATATTTTTTTGAATATTTTTCTCAACAGATTGAACATTTTCCACGAATGAGTTTAATGTATGATATTTTATATAAAAGTTTATTCATAAAAATGTGATGTTATCTTATTTAAAGTTTTATCTTATAAATTTATTATAAAACTACAGCTTGTTAAGACCATCTGAGACCAAAATATTATATATATATATATATATATATATATATATATATATATATATATATATATATAACTGACATCTGTACAAGCTTTAAAATCTATATTTATATTCATATGAGACGGAATATACGTATCAAAAAGGAATAAAAAAAAGTTTTAAAATATCATATTATCTATCAAATTCAAATGCCGAGTAAAAGTATGCTGAGATAAGTTCTCTTGGGTCTAATCAGCTTTAATTTGAACATTCTCTTTTATCACTCCATGTATCAGAAAACCTGCTTTATTTACTAGAAAGTGAAGTAAATACTTTTGTCTATAAATAAATTCAGAAGGCGCCAATGGGGTGTCTGGACTTCCCAAACTAATCGTCTTATCAGAAGTCTTTGCTATTTATCGCGGCGTACCCTACTGCTGCTGTAACATGTTTGTGGACATTTCAGCTTGCTCTCATTCAGTAGTGATTAAGAGTTTTATATATATATATATATGGTTCGAAACCGTTATTCTTAAAGTGACTACTCCAAATATTCGTACTATATTTTAATAAATCTTAAATATTAAAGATTATTGAATTGAAATGTACAGCTATACTGGAATTATAGGTGAGTTAGTATTGTTATTTATAAAATTGTACTGATTTACGAAAACTGAATAATTTTCTTGTTATTTTTTTAGCAAAATTTAACTGGAATAAGAACGTTGTGCTGAAATTTTATTGGATTGCATATCACTGTTCAAAAAACAAGTCACGTTACTCGGTGTTTAACTCGTTTTTCTATCGATTATAAAGAGTTACTGATTTCAAAACTATGCGATTAAAAATAATAATACCATATTGAATAAGTGGGATAACAAATGTGGATGTTGGAAGGAATAGGTATTTTTCAGCGCAGTTCTTGCTTTCTTACGTTTTTTAAGAGTGTAGGGATGTCAAACTGATTACATTAATGCGTAATGAGTTACCACCATTAGTAGACAGAGTTGTATGCGTCGATTTTACGGTTTGTGAATTTTCAGTTCAAAGAAACAGTTTTTCAGTGAGTTAGGTCGTTTTCATTTTGTCGTTATAAAAGCGTTTCATGAATAATATTTTGAATTGAAATGTTTGCGCACCTAACACCTTTTTCTTATGAAAACAAACTGATGATGTAACTAATGAGTTTCATCGGTATGCATGGTTAATGCCATTATTTCTAAGTTAAATTAGCAACATGTACATAACAAATTTTTACATTTGTGAAGAAAGGAGATTAAATCCTAACGTTTCATATATGATTCACAGGTATTTGGATGTTCGTTTCTTTTAGTATATTTATTCCATTCCTTCATTAAACTTCTACATCAGCTGGAGTAAAATATTTTTTTAAATATTACTAGCTAGTGATTAAAAAATACTAAGGCTACATATAAATATTGTTAAATATTTTTTATGATATGAATAAAGTACAGTAAACAGATATTATATATATGTATATTACAGATTAGCAATATCTTTCTTGTATAATTTAGTACAATAACTTACTTTTAAATAACGCATTTCTTTAAGTCTGCTGGAAATTATCACAATGTAAACGTATATGTAGCTAAGATTGCTGTCAGTTATATAATCAAAGTATTATTTGCTAATGCTTAGACAGAATTTATGTGAGAGAGGGATGAGACGTTTCCATTGTCTTCTTCAATTTTGAAGATTATATATAATATCTATTTCACAGATATATATCAGTGTTCATGAACATTTGAATTATTTATTATAGATATTTTCTGGAACATTGTACTATTACTTGAAGTATATTATTAAATACACTTATAACGTTAGATAAATTATACTGGCCTACAACCTTGAGAGACCACAATAGAACATATGTAGCTTGACTTTTCCATTAAACAAATTTTATTATTGCCTTGGAAAAAAATATTTACACAAATGCGTTAAAAGTATCACATTTCAACATTTAATCGCTGTTTAAATATAGAAAATTCACATCTGTTTTCTTCTTTCCTTATTTAGTAATCATTATATTCGGACTTAATACATTATTAGTTGGATAAGGATTCATTTGGAAACATTTTTATAAAGATAAGGAAGATTTCTTTTTTAACACAATTTTCAAGAATAGTTCAAATTAAGTTATACTTATTAGACAAATTTGTTGGATGGGTCAACTCTATAAAGTACTTCATTGCTGATTTGATTTACATTTTTCAATAGTTTAATCTATGTGCCTTTAATAATATTCCAAATGCAACTACATAGCATTTCGTCCTGAAGTTAAGCCCTAACATTAAAAAAATAAATAATGACTACAATATAATAAATAAAAATAATCATTTTTTTTTTATTACTGTATGAATGATGACAAACAGTTTATCATCTGTTTCATGTTAATTTTTTTTAAATTATCATAAGTGAACTACTTCAAGAAAAAAACGAAACTATACCAATATATAAGTCTAATTTGAATCAAATGGTAGAAAATGCAATGAGTATTTTGCCATAAGACCAATGTCACTATTCAGAACATTCGTTTTCTACAATATTTCCATTGGTAGATTTAGCATTACTTAATATTTCTTAGCATAAAATAATTTTCTTAAAAAAAATTCTAGTATTTAAGTAAGATTGCAGATACTATTATGACTAGCAATATAATAATATGTACCGAAGTTCCTTCAAAAAAACAAGTTTTTAAAAATGTTTTTTATGAACATGTAAAGTAACAAAAAAAATCTTTTAACTTCTAAATGAGGCAAAATGAACAATTCAATAAAAAAAGAAAAGATTATTCAGTAAAGTAAACCTTCAAAATAGCAATTCTAATTTTCATACTGATGAGATAATGATAGAAAGCTACTAAGGAGGCTTCAGTAATATTACTGAAAGCTCTCATAAAATATGAAAAGTGACTCGATGGCGTATGAGGGAATAATTGATACAAAACATGCATTTTCGAAATTATATTTAAGTATTAGCTTTATCCCTAGAAAAATTTCTACAAACAATTGCATTTTTTATTGTTAAAAGAGTTATCCGAGCAACAGTCTCATTTTCATTAAGTTCTGTCTATTAGCATATTACACACTAAAAAAATTTTATGTTTGTTCAAGAAAATAATTTGAGATCTCACAATACACTTTTAAAAAGTTAATTTATTGTTGTGGCTGATAAGAATAGATGTGGGAGAATTGTTACAGTGTCAGAAGCAAATTGGCTCTTCTGGCATTTCGGCTTTTGGTAGTCACGAGAAATGTTCACAGTCAATTAGTTATAAAATCTGAATAGAGATTTTTAAAAGCCCCAAAACTACTATTTAAACTCTCCACTGAATAAACTAAATCGAGGCATTTAGCTTATATAATGAAGCTTCTATATATGTATATATGCACATATATATATGTATATATATATCTTTCTCACATATATATATATATATACATATATATATATACATATATATATATATATATATATATATATATACTCTTTTCTCTCTTTCTATATATATATATATATATATATATATATATATATATATATATATATACGATGGAGAAATAAATTAAAGAGAATTTTACTATTTTATCAGATTGTATGAAAAGAACTGAACTGGAGGAAAGACCATTGCTTGTAGATAAAATGCAAATCTTGTACAGTTAATACATGGCATGTATTTAAGAGTGGAACTGTAAAAAAATACGGAGAAGCTTTATAAGTTCATTGGAGGGTAAAGATTTTAAAATTTCAGCTAGCACACCTCGTGGGTGATGTTATCTTTCAGAAATCGATTTAATTCACATTCAAACGAGTAAACTGAGTAAATACCAACGTTTAGATGATGATATGAGTGCCGAATTGTAGGAAGATTAGAGCAGGCAATCGTAAGTGCAGATATGCAGAGAGTTTAATATAGCAGCTCAGCGTGTGTGTAAACTATGGAAACAGTTCCAGGATACTGATCCATCGAGGAGAAAAGCCTTATAGGCAAAAGGTCGTCCAAGAGCCAATTACGGCCAGAGAAGATCGCCATTTTATCATTTTAGCGAGGCGTAACAAGAGAGAGCTGCTTCTCCAGTTCTCTGCCTCGGGACCTGTATGCAGCCTCAGGAACCATGTAACAAAGGGCGGCTGTTTCTAAAGGAACTGAATGAGAGGGTTGTTTGCCAGGAAGATGAGGCTGTTTGCACACGTTTACAGAGGTCAATTATCCATGGTGCAGGCAGCATAGTGATTGGAGTATGGGCAATTGGGCGACCATTCTGACAGGTCCCGTTTTAGCCTAAACACCGGTCGTACTTTCCATGTGGAGGGCCAGGGACCCTCTGGCTCTACTCTGCAGTGTCCACGAAATCGTGTCCCCAGTAGTGGTGTAAATGGTCTGGGCAGTGCATAATGTTGGATGGCCACACACCTCTACGTCTTTTACAGAGGCTCTGTGACTGGGGTGTGAGGAGTATGAATGTCTTGGTGCCCTATGTTTTTGTCTTTTCAGGGGTGCAGGAGAGTGGGCCCCGGTTCATCATGTGGACGATAGCACTTAGAGACTACATAGAGCTCTTCTGATCGACAAAATTTTCTGGAGGATATTAGTCAATTCATACAATACAAAAATTTTTTAAAGTAACAAGGAAATTACAGAGTGTAGAATTTTTTTTTAATTTTTATTGTTATGAGTTAGAATGTTGTGCTTGCAGTGTTACCCTCTTTTACTTCTTGTATTCTTCTATTCAATTGTTGTGCATTTCCATGTATTGTAGCCAATTCGAAGAGATAAACAACACAAAAATTTAATAAATATTATTAAACAAAATTCAGTCAGAAAATCTTAACTAATTTCCTTATTTTTGAGTGTATTTTTACACAATTTGTTCAACATCAGACTTATGGGCCATATACTGCCCAGGACAGGCAATCCAATCCACATCCCCACACCCAAAACATTTATGTGAAACATGAAATTTAAAATACTTATTAATAATATTCAAAATTATAATTAAAATATTCTTCGCTGATTAACTAAATATTTATTTGGATATTAAATTTATAAATTTATTGTAGTAAAATTCATAAGTAACGATGAAGATTTATAAAATAATTCCGAAATTTATGTATTTTACTTTTCATTCAATATGTACGTGAAAGTTAAAAGTTCACGTAATTTCACGAGCTCGTCCGTACAGTCTTGAGTCCTGATGCCACTAAAGGTATAGCATATATCAAATCATCTATGCCCACTTCTGTACAGAGGAGATGACAGATGTTAAAACTCAAAATTCAATTTCAAGTCCTCTCTCTCACTGAAGCGGCTTGGAAGTTCATAGAATTTGATGTCACATCTGGTGTCATCTTCTTCTTCACGAAGATGCCAAAATTACGAGGTCCGTTGTGGCCCTTATGTGTTGAAACTAAGAGCAAGTTAACAGCGATCAATGAATGGATAAGTTGGAATACATTTATTCAAAATTACTGCTAATATTTGTTAATTATGTTTTAGGTAAATAAATACTCTAAACATAATATGTCTGAACGATCTTGTTTTTACTTCTATCTTTGCATTAAATTTATCTTTGGTTAGTTTTCAGATTGACTTGCTTTTAAATATTGCTGTATGAAATTTTAACGTAATTGTAAACAGTTCTAATAAGATAACGTAAAAGGCCAGAAAATACAGAATTTAATTGCGTTTAGTGGGTAAGGAAGTCTTGACTATTAATAATAATGTTCATACACCTTTGAAGAAGGCCATTTCAGTAGTTTTGATGCCATAAAATAAATGAATTCTGTTTTCACAAAAGTATTCTCTGAAAAAAGAGAGAAAAATGCTATTTAGAGTTCACTATATGTTCATGATTCTTAAAAGTGCTTTCTAATAGAATATCTATGTTTTTGTTAAATTCATTATGATTCTGTGATATTTTTAAAAAGAATTTTAAAAAAAAGTAAAAAAAAAAAGAAGGAGAAATGTAAGATAGTTGAGACAAAAAAATTTACAAATAACGATATTTTGTATAAGAAACACTAAGACGGTTGCTTATTTGTATGTGTGTGTGTGAAAGGCATTTGTAAATTTTTACACACATTGGTTTTCAAAGTATTTCACAGAAAACTGTTTCGTAATTTGTTGTGAATAAATGAAGAGTTATAAAGAGGAAATGGCAGTTCAAGGCCAGCTGCTCAACAAAATTATTTTTTTTTTTAAAACGACTCGAGTAGTTACTACAAAACACACACACACACACACACACACACACACACACACACACACACACACACACACATATATATATATATATATATACTGAAAATTTATGGAAGAATAATTTAAAATATTTAAAAGACCAATCAGAAAGAAATGTAAAAATGAAAGAAAGAAACCAATGAAAATATTTAACCAGCAAATTCAAAAAGCAATATCAGGCTGGTGAATAAGCGGGTTGAAATTAGTTTAATGGTTAATATATATATATATATATATATATATATATATATATATATATCTCCATATATATATATATACAAACTAATCAGCATAACGTCTGATGAGGGGTAAAACTTATGAGGACATATGGATATAATTTTTCCTTTGTAGAGAAGCTAACAATTTAGGTATTTATATTCTGCTATCAGACAAATCGATGTGGTTGAATCCCTTAGCACATGAGATGTTAGTTTAAACTTAACTTTCAAAGAGTGGTAGACGAAAATAAGAATGATTAATTAACAATTTTAATTACAGGTATGGTAGAAAAATCGATAAAGAAATGTTTTTTTAGTGTCATTATGAGAAGCAAATACATTAAACAATATACATGAGATAAAAGCGCAAATCATGTTTGGGTTATTTTCTTCCTATTATGATCATATTGTTTACAATTGATACTTATAAGATATGATAAAGAAAATAAATGAGTTAATAATGAAGAGATTATTCTGATAATTATTCTGATAATTTTCAAATGTACTTTTAATGAAATATCATAACAAAATTCCAAGAAAACAAATTGTCAAGATAATCTACTGTATTTCGAACATAAACTGACATATAAAATATGGTCCTTCAGCAATTATAGCTTCTCACGAAATAACCAGTCTGGTTCAATCAATAGAAGATTAATACAGTACCACCAAAATTTCTTGTGATGATGCACAGTATATGTTTACCTATAGAATTCTTAGAAATACAAGCATTGATATGTATTTAGTAAATTAATCATAACAACTTTGAAATTCTCAGTTACTCATTCGCAGTTATTATTCCTTTCGCTCCTTAAAAATTTTTCACCATAATTTTCCAGCCAATGAAAGGAAACTTGCTGTCTTTCTTGGGAAAAATCCATCGAGTGCCTTACCATTGTTTTTGATAGTACCTTTATTTCCGGTGTATAATGATGAGTCAATTTTTCATCGATTGTGAGCACCTCTATAAGAAATGACGTCAACAGCTCAGGTGGAATTTTTTTGATTTGTAGAAAATGACTACTAAATGAATGACTTATGAATCTATGTCAAATTTGTTTCGACTAAAGTTATTGAATGTTAATAGTGGTAAAACAATTTCCTTAATGACTCCGTCTGCCTTTAAATATAAATATTACTAATGCATTTGAAGATATGATTAGGATCCCAAAATCATCATCAATTCCAGAAATTCTTTCAATTTTTGAATGCAAAACTGATAATAATACTTTTTTTAAATAAGCAATAAATTACTCATTAAATACTGAAAAAGTATGATTCGCGAATAAATCATAGGTAGGGACAGTAACAAAATATTTACCAAAACAAGATTAATGTCAACTGACACATAATTGATATTTTACAGACTTAACCAATCATATAAAAGTTATATACTTTTTTTATATTCAATGAGTAAATAAAGTCAACAATACAATATTTCAAAATAAATATGATAGATTTTTTTAAACTGGTAAATGCTATCAAACCAAAAACAAAACAAATATGCATTGCAAAAAGAATCTTGTAAACGAAAAAATGTGCTGTCACAAGTACCTTTCGTTTTGATACAATGAAAATTATTTCAAGACTTTTGAAAATCATCAGCGATATTTTAGCTTTGTAAGATACTAATATCATTCAATTAAGCTTGTCAATATAGAGGTTCATGGATTAAAGAAATTAAACATTAAATTTAAGAATAGTTTTCCACTGGAGTCTCACTGAATTTTTTTATAGATGATATGTCGTCTAATAGATAAATATTTTTCAACTAAATGATTGCCTTATTTTTTATATCGTTTGGCCAACATCTACATTTGAGAACAACTATTTTTCAAGAAGATGGAATTTCAAAATAAATTAACATTAAAGGAAATATACGTAGAGGTCTTAAATATCATTAAAATTATTTTTCCATCGAAACTAATATAAAGTGTTGGAGTATTAAAAAACAATAAAAAGAGCACACGTATCTAATTTCACATGTTTGCAATCCCGCAATTTTAGTACATAATTAAAAGCCTTATGGATTAATGAGAAAATTAAATAGCTAAAATGTGCTAATCGTCAAAAAGTAGTTTCATCCATTTCAGAATAGTTATATGGAAACAGGTGAAAAGTAAGTTAGTACTCACAAAACAAAAATAATTATTAAAATGGAGCATTAGTATATTTATTGATCAAATGGCACCATTATTTACACTCTACAAGACAGGATGTTGAAAACTCTGATTTTGTTTAATACAGTCTGTCTTTACGTAGCCAACATGGAGTCTCAGAGCCGCGTTTAACTCATCTCATCCACATACTGGTTACAAAATTCGACATCGACTTGCAAATTTTGTGGTAGTGATTGGAGTCTTGTCAGAAGGCCTGAAACATAACAAAATTTTTTATGCATCAGATCTGATTACGCCACTGTGCATGGTATGATATGCAGCTCTTTGACTTCAGAGAGCTCTTTGCGATGTATTAAATATCAGTGTTTGTCTTGTTGGAATGAAGAGCGGGAGGATCAGAAAGGAACGAACAAACCCTATACACAACGCTTTCTGCACTATCTGGCATGAAACTGCAACGAAGACCCACGGACATCATAAAATGTTAAGAATTCCACCTGTTTTAAAAATTACACCCTACTGTCTGATGTGGCACGGCCATCGTTGCTGACGCGTTGTCTCTACACACTGGTAGCAACATCATCCTCACCAGTAAAGCGCGACAATCGCAGAATGACCTCTACCATTCACCAAGGGTTCTTGCCCGCTCTTTTTAATGAGCATCGTTAAAGTATCTGTTTGCTTTATGTTTGGTATAATTCTCTCTTGACAAAGCAATCCGAAACGAAGTAGTGTCTCCCTAGTGGTATTTATTCTTGAAATTATAGAAGTTATTACTGCTCGTATGAAGTCTGAATTGTATTGATTAATGTAGATTTTTGCACCAATGACACATTAATTCTTTGATCTTTTCTTATGTTTCAATATTGACGACCTTCTATGTATTGATTCATAAACAGGAGGAAGCTGTGTCCACGCCGTTACAATCTGGCTGGATATTGACAAATAAATACTAAGATCGACTCTTCTCAAAGGCATCAAAAACTGTTAAAATGGCTATCGTTTTTTCTTCTCAAATGCATACTAAATTCAGAGCGATGAATTAACTCAAAACACAATGGTTGAAATAAAAATTACTCTTTGGGTGAATATTTTGCGAAGTTTCTAGTGGTGTGGTGTCATCTGTTTAATGATATCGTTAAAACAGCTTCTATTTTAATCCTTCCGTGTATAAACGAGTAAAACAGTGCTGAATTTACATTTACGCTCTTTATTTTCTTCTTGGTGCAAAATTTGTTTGAATATGAGTGTATCTCAACGTTTAACTTGTAAAGGAATAGTTTGTGACAGTCTTTGAACTTCGATGAAAGCCTTTTTTGATGTTCAAACGTTTATCGGAACAATTCATAAAAACAATAGTTAGCAGAGTTATTTTATATATAGAAATTGCTTAGAGAGAGAAATTGTTATATTAGATCATGTCTTCATTCAAATCATTCTGTCTATGAATATTGACTGCATCAATGTCTTTTATATTGGTTAAGCTTTGTGTAAGATATACAATTACTCTAAAACATGCAATTAAATAAAATAAAATGCATGCTCGAGACGAAGGACCATTTGTTATTTGGATCCAGTTGACGTCACAATTGGTTGACATAGAGTATTTAGAAACATGAGGGGACAACTGCCAAAAGACAGCCATTTATCACAGAGAAAGAGAGAGAGAACGTCAAAACAGAGAGAGTTTTGGCTTACCGCACATTATACGGATTAACTGAAATGCAGTGGGGAAATAACGCCCCGAAAGTATCGCCAATAAGAGAGGGCACAAGAACGGTCTTTGCGCTCTCTATCTCCGCTTCTCAACATACCGTTAAGCACGTTCATGATAATTAAGGAACATTCGATCTCGCATCTCATCGATTAAGTTAAAATAACAATCAGTATTTCTAAATCGTATGGATGAGAATAAGGTAATTATGGCTTTGAAGGTTGTAATTTAATTCCAACAAACACAATTTAGTCCAAAATCAATCAGGGCAGTGGAAGATACTTTACCATAAATGTTGACCCTCTACATATCTTTACAACCTGGATTTATAATGACCAAAAGATGCCATTTATTTCGAAACTGAATACTTTATTCTTCAAAGCATAATTTTATTCCACTAATATTTGACAAAAATATTTTGCATCTAGTTTCAGTACATTTCATTCTATTTTTACTAGAGAACTCAGGGAGGTGGAAACTCATTTGAATATTGTAACATTCACAATGTTCTCTTGTCTGGCAGCGGTATGAGGACCCACAGTGTGTGTCTTAAATACAATTTTGAGTTTGATATACTTTGTAGCCCTTAAAAAATTACAGTGCTGTTGCTTTTATGAACAGCATTATTATTAGCCAATGGGTAAAACTAACCGCAACGGCATGAATATATCATAATGTACCATATTGTACCATTCAACATGCATAGGTCCCAATCAGTACTGATGTAATAAATAGTACATCAACTTTTCTAAATTATAAGTCCATTTGTTTTTTAATTTATCACATCCTGACTATCCTTTATTTGGTCTAGTGACCCTAAAACTATCTACGTGACGGAAAAGAAAAAATAATAATTGTTTTAAACAGATAAAGAGGATGTTTTAAAACAAAATTTATAAACTCAAAAATAAAAAACTTATTAAAATCTTTAACAATTATGGTAGAATGTTAGTTAGATATCTAATGAAATTAAAAGCAAAATTATATAAATATCAAGTCTGAAGAGTCAGTACATTAAAAACTTTATATATAAAACAGGACATGGAAGACACGTAGCTTCGTTTCTAAAACACTTGGAAGAACTGAGGTATACTGAGAAATCAGAAAACAAAAAAAAATGCGTGAAAGAGGATCTTCAAAATTAAAATTAAAAGTTCATGTCCGGAAAAGAAACCATTTTGATGAAGAAAATGACGAGGAGAATTTTTTCAGCAATTTTGAAATGGAATTTCAGATAATTAATTGAAAAAGAATAAAATAATTTCTAAACTATTCGGAGAAAGAGAAAATAAAGTAAAATATTGTGACAAATTTCATAATGAAATCAGAAGAAATTATTTGGAATGCATTCTTATTGAAGATAAGAATAAAGGAAACAGATAATCAAAGTTACAGGAGGAAGAATTAATCATATTGTAGAATATGGAGTCGTAATCTTAAATTTTTTTAAAAGAAAGAAGCAGTATTCAATTGCAAAATAAATGACCAAAAAGAAATTTTTGAGGGAATAATTTCTGAAGGAAGGAATATTCATTCTAAGTATTTTAATATAAATTGTGATCAACTATATGCAAAAATAAAAAGAAAGGAAGAAATTAACAGAAATAATCATTACGTATTTAGAATAGTGCAATGTTATAAACATGCACAACAAGTCATATCCTAAAAAAAGAGTTAAATAAGGTCCATTATAGCAACTAATTTTTTCGAAGACAATTTCAGCTCAAAGTCATATTTACTCTAGCCATGGATATAAGATACAGAGCACTGGATACTGAAGCTACTGAAGAGAACTCTGGTATAAAACCAAATTACAAAGAAAGACTGACCTGGACTTTTCTTATTGTACTTTCTTACACAACACTGGACTTTTCTTATTGTATTACTTTCTTATGTACTGGACTTTTCTTATTGTACTTTCTTACTGTATGGATCAACATTTAGTGTGAAAACTTGAGATTTATTTTAGTGCTTATGAACTTTAAAGCTCAAAGAAACAAGTCAAACTCTTGAGTTACTTATTAATTTATACATGATTGCGCAGTGGAAAAGAGTTTCCTTTTGAAAAGTGACATTTAACTACTTATTTAAATTTTACTTTGTACTTTATTTTGTTTTTACTGTATACTGTGTTACAATTTTTAAGAAGATCTAAATAATTGATAAATTTGTAATTTAACTCCTTTATTATTTTGTTGCAGAATTATTATTCTTTTTTGAATGTTCAATAGTTATCTTTCATATTTTTAGTCTCAAATAATTATTCAACTGTTTCACATTGCATGTATTTAAGAGTTGTTAATATTTGAAAATTGGTTAATCAATTGGAAATAAAACAATTAAATATATCACGTACGTATACATTATAAGGACATGTAATTCTTTAAAGTCCGGATAACTTTTATGATCGATAATATTATTGCTAATTATACGGAAATTTTATTACTGGTATATTTGTAACTTAATTTAGTAACTATGTCTGCGTTATGCATTATTTTGTGTTTACTTACCAATATTGTATAATTTAATGTAATCTTCAAATGCTAAGATGAACATTACTATGTTCCTTATCTTCTTTATTCATAATTAATCGCCAGGATGGATC
>BMAW01065020.1:1548-39640 GCA_019974015.1 Nephila pilipes | reverse complement strand
AAATCCACTACACAAATTATTATTACAAATCCACTACACAAATTATTATTACAAATCCACTACACAAATTAATTTAATGCATTGCTTCAGATGTCGCTTCTCTCTCTTGCGTCATCTAAATGAGCTGAAATATTAATCATTTGCATATCCTAACCTCTTCTTCCTTTCATGTGATTTTGATCTTCCTCAGACCATTCCTTCCTGGTGTAGCAATTTTAATGGCCAGCTCTGTACTTTCATTCTGGTCGAGATTTCAAAGAATGTTTATATATATATATAGTCTGTTATTGAATGCTCTAAAGATTAAACCTTTTGAAAGAAAGCTTAAAGTCAACAGAAAAAGGGATCTTTAATTTGTATAAACTGGCCTATTTTTTCTTATTAAAAACGATATTTTTAAATTAACGAAATTGAACTTGCTATGGTTTTATTATGTATCATTTTTTATAGTTGAAAAATTTAATGCTAATTCAATTTTTCAGCATTTGTTATAAGGCAAACGGTTTAATACGCAGTAAAAGTTTATTATATGTAAACGCACTTAAGTTATTTTTGCCTGAATACTCACCATGGAAATATGTGCATTTCCAACTATCGAAATACAATGATCTATACAAACTTGATACTTGTATATTTATTTCACGAATAAAAAACTCTAGTTATTTTTTTTTGAATGAAAAAAAAAAAAAAAAATGGAATCTCTAGCTGTCGTCTAGTTGAGGTAGAAAGCAATTATTGATTTATTCATTTCAGTAATCATAATGTGTATACGCTTATTGAGTACTGGAAACAAATGTCATTTCTTATTTCGTTCATTTGACTGGTACAGTGTTATTTTTAGCCCAATCGATGTTTTGATAGTATAACTATTAACGCGAAAGAAAGATTGGATTTTTTTTGCTTGTAGCTAACCTTCCTTAGTTATCGGAAAAATTCTTGTAGTAATTCACAGGTAACTATCAACTTGATTACTGATGCAGTACATTAGTTAATTCTCGAAAATCCTTGCTTTCATAATAATAGGTCACAGACAATAGTTCACCCAGTCTCAATATAGAAACAGGATTAGATTCAATTAGATTTGTGCTTAGAAAATGAATTGTTTAATAACAATTAAATTTGTTTTAATAAATTAAATTCTATGTAGAAAATTAATTTCGCAAGAAACATTTCTTTTAATCTTAAAGAAATGTTAGGTAATTCTTAAGTTCTCTTTGGTAAATTTTTGAAGAAAAATAATTTTATTTTTAAAATTTTTATTGTTTTTTCAAAATCGAATTTTTAATTTCCTAAATTGACATATTAAAAAGAAAAGAAGCTTGGTAAATTTATTTTACTTCAGATGTATAATTTAAAAAAAAAATGTAATCTTTTTTTTTTTTATTAATTTACGTTGTAATCCAAAAGTTCAAATCTACAGAAATGACAGTCTTTTTTTAACTATCAAATATAGAAAGCAAAGAAGAAATTCTGAAGAAGGTGATTCTGAAATTTATGTTGAGTAATATTACGGTAGTTTCCATCCAATATGAAAGAAAAAAATTCCTTCATATATTAAAAACATGTTCTTCATTTGAAAGTACCAACCGTAATCATATATCATTGGAAAAATTAAATATCAGGTTAAAAAGCTAGTTTAACGCTTAAATAAAATTTTATGCCATTTAAATGAGTAACTTCTATCTAAACAGTTATTTGATATCTAAATTACTGTTACGATACATCTAAAGGTGTTGGGGTAAGAGGGGCAAGACAGACATCACTTAGTTGACGAATAATTCCATCGTCCGTTTACTCAAAATGCAGAAAATAAAGACATGGAAAGCTGCTGAAAATTGTTATAAGTTTGATAAATTTACCACTTGCTCAGATCTCTAATCTGATTTAAATGAATAAAAGGATAATATTTAAAGTATGGCGGTAAAATGAGATAAGGAGGAAAAATAATGAAAACATGTACAAACATTTTATTTTTAAATTATTAAATTAAATAATCGATTTTCAAACTTATAAAGACAGATTTCAGATTTTAATGAAGATTCATGTTAACTAATTCGAATCAGGGGAGTCAGTCTCTTTTGAAAAACTTGCAGACTTATTCGTCTTAGCTATGTGGGTCAAATCCACTGCAGGCATCAAATGCACCATCTGTAAAAGCTGAAAAATAACCATCAGCCTGTATTTAGCATGTCAGGCATAAGTTTGTCGCAATGCAGGCATGTATGCTATTTCACCATCTACATCGTCGGTCAAAGACGGACAGTCTTCTGTCTCCTCCTCAGAAGAAAAGTCCTCTGTAATCTTCTTGCCCTTCTTCTCCTGTGGTTCTTTCTTGTTTTCGATTTCTTGACTTTCCTTTTTCTACAGGTTCTACTTTCTTCTGATGGAGTTTGCTCTTTTTGGCTGATGATTTTTTAGACTTGATAACATTATAATTTGGATTTATAGGAGTGCAGAAAAAATGTATGTTGAGTCTCCGTTTCGGTTGATTTTCTTTTGTTTTCTCTTTCGAAGGAGGCCAAATATTCACTGGAGAGACCTGGAATGAATATCAGCTGCTACCAGGTCTGAGAATGCCAATTTCAGGTTTTGGTGAAAATTTGTCATCGTGGATTTGTCATCCCACCATTTATTATCGGTTTTGCCCTACAAGACTAGTCACACTAAACATGACATCAACTGCAACAAGAGCAAATTATAGACACATGAAAGGAGTGGCACCTAGTGGAATATAATCTCATCAAAAATTGTATCACTTGCTTTGAACTTAAAGCTAAGCAGAAATTACGTAGTTGGTGTAATGGATGCTCTTACAAATAATATTTTATTTATTTTTTGGAAAAATAAATGGATATTTCAAGAAAGCGTCGTTTTCGGAAGGGAATCTATAGGAAGTTTTTTGACATGGACGATTGATCCTATTTCATATTTAACCAACAGGTAGCGGCACCTGTTACAGAGAAAAGAAGGTAATCGGTTTTATCCCATTTTCCCCTCTACAGAAATTTATAAACTTAATTTACCACTCATGATGATAGAACTTACTTATAGACGAATTCATCATATTCGATTTAAAATTGTTTCATTCTGTGGCAAATTCCCACTTCTGAGTTTTATGCTACTAAGCGCATATGATGACTGGAGAAAACTTTCATTATAACGCCTATAACTGACATTTGGGGTTGCTATTATAGAATACAAATTTGTGTGGAAGTTTTCTTTAGGCATTTCTTTCATTTAAATTAGTAATTTTCCTGTAAGAGACATTAATTTTGGTATGAATCCAGACATTTTAAGACAGTGCTAAAAATTTTTTACTGATACGTAGTTATTTTGGTTTTATCCAAGAATAAGTTTCATTTTTTAATACCTGTATTTATGGCTAAATGAATTTTTAATAGAATATATTTTAAAATTTCTATTTATTTCAGTTATAGCATTATCAAATTTCAAGTTCGTTGAAAAAATGTTTTCATTAAATGTAGTTTGTAAGCGTAAGTAAATGTTTCATTTACTTACGCATTTTACTTAAAAGTGTAAGTAAAAATGGCTGCAACTTTAATAACAATAAAAAAAATACTACGCGTAAAATAATTTTTTTTTCTAATAAAGAGACATGAATATCGGAAATGTATTGTTAAGTAAGAGCAAAAAGTATATGAAAAAAGATAAGCGTTTGGAAGAGTAATCTTTTTTTACATTAAATAAGTTCTCTGGAAACTCATACGACAGAATTCATGAATATTAATTTTACTGATGACTTAACAGTATTTTTTTAAAAATGCAGATATGTAAAGACACACACACACACACACACACACACACACACACATATAATATTGTAACAAAAATTCTTCAATCTCGTGATAGCGTATATGAGTGAAATCATTCCAACATAGAGGATAATGACAAGTGAAGCTTTATTCAAAAATATTCAGGGCGACTAACAGGTAACAGTAGTTGGACAATAACAGCACAAACAGAAAACACTACACTTGTATAAAATAGCGATACAAATACAGGAACAAAAACAGGACTTGCAAAGATAGTCACAGTTATACCAGCAACGTTCAGCTCTCCAGCTTATTAGTTCGCACTACGAACAAATCCCCGCCGAAATACACAGCACTTCTAAGGCAGTTTTCCACAGTTCCCGGCATTCTCAGGCCGCTTCCGCAAATTCACCCGGCAGATCCTCCTTCAAGTGACAACAGCTTCCAGTCGATATCCCGATTGATCTCCAAAAGCAGACTACTCCGGCTCTCGGCGTATTCATAAGTGTTCCGACCAGGTGTGACATCATACGGAAAATTCAGGAAAAGTCCGTATTTTTCTTCCCAGTGGAAATATCGAACGATTCCAACACTTTCTAGAAATATCTTTTTATCTTTTCTTATCCCTCAAATTGAATAATAACTAATAAAATAATAAAATTTTTGTAATAATTAGATTATATGATTAAAAATACAACGAAACACAGAAAACAAAGAAAAATTAACATTCAAATTTTTGAAAATATATTTTATTTTTGATAATTGGTAACAACCATCAAGATAAAGACACAAGACAAGGATACAGAGTAATTAAATTAGATTGGGAGTATGATATATTGCTGGGAACGATTTATATTCTCTAATGATTAAAATTACATTATTAATGTGCTTGCACGTGTGTATATTATCAAAAATCAACACTTTATAATAGCTTAATATTTTTTCTAAATTTGAAATTCTCATTTCAAATTATAAAATGAATTTTTAAATTTTTCTATTTCTTTAATATGTAGAATAGATAAGTCAACGGCCTTTAATTACTCGATCAGTAGATTGTTCAGATATGACAATTTTTTTTAAAAATTTTTGCAAAATATCAAATTATTTATAAATAATTCCACGTCATTTATCAATATTTTGTTTCGAAAAATTTGTTAATGTTAACATTTTCTGGATTTTTAAATGCTCCGTGTGTAAATTCCTGCAGTAACTAAAATCAAACGCAATCCACCATCGAATTTGCCCTCAAGGTCTTAAAGAGTGACCCAACAGCCAATTCAGAGCTGACAAGCAATTTTCGGGGCATGTACCAAATTCGTTCCAATTGAACAGTATTTCGTGATCGCTGAATCATTGTTTAATTGTGATGGGTGGGCTGAAACTTTTAAATTGTGTTAAATCAAGAACAGGCCCCTAGACAGACAGAAAAAGAACGGGGTCACTTATGAGAACATCGATCGAAGGCCGATGACACTGAAAATTCTTCCCTCGTCATGGAATACAAGAGGGGGTGAGGAGAATTCGCAATCATTTCTGAACGAGTAGTTGGCTTCTCGCCAAGAGTAGCAATCACAAAGCTTCCGCGCCAATTCACCATCTTAAAACATAAATAAATTAAAAATACATTCGATACATTGAAGAGGAGTAACTGTATGCAATCGACAATGTTTGAGGATATAGGTCCTAGATAAAAAAATAAAAAAAAAAAAAAAAAAAACATCAATTGTATGTGATCGATAGTGCGTTGCGTTCTACGTTAGTAATGAAAATAGTTTTGAAACTCCGGAAAAAAAATTAAGTTCAGAAAGTTTTATGGTCGAAAACTGATTGTTAACTTGTGTCAATTGGAACAAAAAAGTTGGAAAGGCAAATTAAAGTTAAGATATGATTCTCTTTAATATATATATATATATATATATATATATATATATATATATATATATAATATTCAAGGGAAACTGATGTCACTCACTATATGTAAAATAAACACAGAGATTATCCAATGAAGTTGTCCGAAATACTCTAAAATTGTTTACATACCTGAAATTCTGTAGTTCCAGTTTTCATTTTGCTTATAAAATGTTAAGATGAACTAAGGGTGAATGACTAACTTTAAAAAATTAAGTAACTAGAAGAATGTAAACATGTAAATATGCATAACGTGATTTCGCTTAAGAAAAATGATTTCAATATTTTCTATCTGTGTATTTTTCAATTACAAACTTAGCGCCTTTTAAAAAAATCTACTTTTCTTTTTCAGGGTCAAAACGAACTAAATAGAAGTACTTAGTCTTATTATATTTCATTACCTACAAAAATGAATGTAAAAACATATTAATTAACTATAAATCCCATATTGTACTAATATTAAATATTTAATGCTTGTTTTTAAAAAATTATTTTTAAAACATATTTGTAACACTTACAGGTTATTTAAATAGAGTTAAATTTTCATTAATAACTTTAATCTTGTGATCGACTTATCTTGTCGTAATGTGACAGCTACAGATGACAGGTATAATGATCTACACAAGCTGAAGAGAAAGTGCCAAAGAAGTTTTTACGAAACTTTTTAGTGATTTAGTGTCACTGCTTGCTATATATACTTAAAGGTAAGAAAGTTCACTAACTGCTATAAGTGGTACAATTACAGATAAGGTACCGGTTGCGTAATATTAACTTAAAATATCACTTTTACGCTAACCTAACAAGGTGCAGTATATCTAACACCCTAAATTGTTGGAGTGGCAAGAAGAGCTGTGAGTAAAACTATAGTGAAGCGTCAAAAAGAGTAATGTATCACTTCTAAACAAGGAAACTGTTAACTGGAAAGGAAGTTGTCTGATAGGAATTTGAGATAACAGCAGAATGACATAGACTATTCGCCAAAAATGTAAATACACAGTTGAGATAATAATGGCAGATTAGAACTTTGGTCAGAAAAATAGTTCTAGAGGTCCTCATTTATTAATATTTTATATCTTGTTGTAGAACGGAAACCATTCATTACTGACATTAATGACGAAAACAGTTACATTTGCACAGAGAGCCTAAAATGGGAATCTTAATGACAACAAGATGCAATTAGATCTGAAGAATCGTCTATCATTTTATTTTCCAACATATGAAGCGGCAACGGCATCCTACAGAAATATTACATTCTGATTGCGTTCTTCCTACTGTAAAGCGGGACCACAGTAGCCTAGTGATCATGGTATTGACTCGCGGCCGGCAGTTTACGTTGAATCGTGGGCTCGAGGCTTGATGCCACAAAAGACACACCATGTAGTCGGGGCTGATGTACGTTAAATTTGAAGATGCTCAAAGTCCTCCCATTGGCATGGTGTGGAAGTTAGACGAGAGAGGTGCCAGCTCAGGAGTCTTCCTCGTCACTTGACCGAAGTTCAAAATCACGAGGTTCGTCGACAACAGCCCTCGTGTTGCTTCTAGTGTGACATTAATAAAATCAAACAAAAAAAAAATCCAACTATAAAGTATGGATAATCTGTGGTGATGCTGAATGCCATTTTTTGGCTTTCTGTAGGACTAATTGACATTCTGAAGGATCAGGCAACACTTCAAAAAGTAAATTAACATACTGAAGAATCCCAGCTCCCATTCTACCAGCAAAATTAAAATCAAAAGCGCTTTTAATGAACATAAGAATGAAATGAGAAAATTACTTTGATTCCATAAGTCACCAGACCTTAACATTGTTGAACCTTTAAGGAATTATTTTGAACGACAAGAGAGCGTGCGATTACTTCGCTTTCATTACTAGCCTAATAGAAAGGTATTTTACTGCAGGAATGGTATAAAATACCATTTTTTATGTGAAAAATCTATATACATATATTCCACAAAAAATTGTAGTCTATAATGCTGATAGCATAGGAATGCCATACTAATAAAAATAATTCAAATTCCAAATGTTTCCATTATTTATTTTACCATCTGTATGGACCATAAATATTAATACACTGCTGATCATTAAAATGGATACATCCCGATGACAAGATTCAGCAAACGTAACGCTTGCGTGAAACGTACAACTCGTTGAGATATATAAATCATCAGCATTTCAGCGCGTTTGAACAATGCAGCTAGAAGTGACGTCATCCACAGTCTGTGAGAATAAGATCATATTTGTACTGCAGGCTTCTCATTTGTAAGTCGCGTTTGAACGTTAATTGGTTTTATAAAGTTCGTGTTATGCCTCATGAAAAAGGAGGAAATCCTACCAACACGTGACGAAATTTGACAGAGGCAGGATCATGGCCAATCGAAACTATGACTCAACTTTATCCAAAATTGTTGCTCTCGCTGATCGTCATCCCATTATTGCCATGCGATTATATAATCCATTGGTCTAGGATGATTATACAAAACGTTGTGCAGTATCTCAATGACCCTAGGCTGATAACGCTCGAGAGTAGACACATTTTCAGCGCGGCCTTGAGGTATTGTATATCCACGTCATATACCCTGACTCAGGAACTTGATTCGTTCGCAGGACGGCAAATGTCCCGTCTTCAACACCAAATCCCCCGTCTTCAACATCATAGACTGTCATTGTAGCTACATACTTTGACGTTGCAGTAGAGACAGGTGAACCTATAGAATTGAAATGAACGACGATCATGGACACAAAAAGGGTGTCATTTCTTTTCAGACGAATCCCCGTTCTCCGTACTGCATAATTATAGATGTATCCTTATATGAAAGCAGAGAGGAGAAAAAAGTTTGCAGCATGCATTCGTCCTTGTCATACGAGCGTATCACCTGTAGAGATAATATAGACCACATTTATTCAACAAATGGTCGCATTACCGGTAATTTGGACAGACTCTGTCACATGTTCCATGTGTTAAGGTCCATGACTAGGCACAATCTTCAAAGCCTTCGTGATGCTACCTTTTTAACAAAATACTGCATGATCGTATGATACCCGTACTGTCCTTACTTCTTCGATACAAAGCGTTCGAATGTTGTCCTGGCCATCGAGTTCTCCAAATCTCTCACTGAGAACTTCAACTCATGTGTGTGCAGAAGTACTAGCATACCGTCCTTTTCCAGGCAGTACGATCGTTAACTTTGGCATAAAGTTGAAACTGTGTGGAATGATGTACCTGTATCTGATATCCATGCTTAGTTTTCAAACAGAAGTGACAGCTCTGTCAGCAGAAAGTCTAATATGCTGTTCACTGTGTATCTACCAAATACCTGGAATAATAAATAAAAAAGATGAGAATGAAAATGGTAAATTCGGTTGTGAAGAATGAGGAAGTATTGAAAAGCAATAATAGTGACGGAAGAGAAAAAGAGTGATTCTCTCTTGCTTGAAACAAAAACAACAAAGGAATAAAACTAAATGAAGCAAACTTCGCTTTATATACATAAAATTGCAAAACACTTTTTATGCATTAATTTTCATCAACTGTATGGCTTAAAGTTTTGAAAAATATACAAAATATATGTAGCTTTTTCATTTCAATTCCATTTCTTCACATTTTCGACAATATATAAAGAATCAGAATCTTAACAAAATTTATTATAATGTGACTATTTAGACATATTATAGTAATCACAATTGATGAATAACAAACCCTCTTCCATTTATCAAAGCTCTAAAGTTTAATATACCTCCATTATTAAACTGGATTATTTATTTTTAATGCTATTTCCATCAATTTGACTTGTATTTTGGTCTAAACATTGATTTCTGTGTTTAAACATGTGGAAGTATTTTTAATTCATAATACAATCTATTTCTCAACTTTTTTTCTTCAATCGACTCTTGTACTAATCATTAAATCGAACACCCAAAAATGTTTTATATTCTTGTTTAGCCAACTTACATTCTAGAAATCCTGAATAGAGATAATTTTGGGAAGCTTCACTTCTTAATAAAGATTTAAATACCAAAAATAACATCGAAAATACTTCTATTCTGATAAAATATTTATGATCTTATAATCCCAAATTAGAATGACTCGCAACCACATAAACAATTTTTGTACCGCTGAGGTCTGCTATAGTGTGATCAGATCAACATATTAGTCGGAGTAAATAAATTAAACAAGTACTATTCATCATAATAAACAGCTCAAATCACTGGCCGAAAGCCCAGTATAGCTGATAATCGATCTTGTGCATTAATCAAACTTACTGATCTTTAATTTGTGGTAGTAATGTAGAGACATCCAAAGTTTGGTTAACTGATGATGTTCTCTTGACGTATTCAATCTTATAATATCAATTAGATGAGGTGATCATGCTATAAATTTGAAATTTTAGTTATATTTATTGTGATTCGAAAATACAATAGATTTTAGATGGGAAGTTTTAGAGTTTATTTTCACCGAATTACATAAAAAACGATAAAATAATCCATTACAATAACAAATTACATAAACATTTAACAAATTTTAAAAATTTAGAAGTAACACTTTTTTGACAATCTTAAAATTTCAGGTTCAATAAGTTTAGTATCGAAATATTTTATTACTGTTAATTTATACAAAAATAAATATTTTATACAGCACCTTCATCTGACTTCTAAAATTTCCTTCATTTGAAAATTTTTGTAATTGACAATTGATTAAATGCTTTTTAATAAGACTTTGGAATTTTCCGATTAACTTCAAAGGCAACGAATGTTCAAGTTAAATGAAAGCATCAATCCCTACCTACAATGAATCACTAATTTTTACAGATTAAGTATTATTCTCAATCAAAGCTCTGCTGTTTCAATTACCTCTTTCTTACCAATTCCTCAGCATTTGGAAGAAAACTTTAAGCATTTGATTTAACTGAAAATTAAACATTGACTAAAAAAATTGAAATCCAAAATAAGTAAAGTTTAACCTTTAATTTAAAGTCTATGTTAAATTCTTGACAAGCCCTACTGTTGAATCAAAGTTTATTTTTATCTTAATTAGATGTCTCTATATTTATTGAATCAAACTAAAACAAACTATGGTTTAAAATCAAGCCAAAGATGAATAAGACTGATTTTCGTAGTTTCAGAGTTTCACTCCACTTTTAGAATTAAACAGCGGGAGAACGACACTGGATGCTGTGTTAAATGTCACATCAGACAATATTACATTCAAGCACGTCATACTAATTTGAGAAAGCATCCTTCGGGAATACAGAAATTTCTCTTTTGCGTCCCTTTGTTAAGCATTCTGAAAATGCGTTATAAGCAATTCAATTAACACCATGTCTATTTTAATTAAAAGGAAATGGAATTGTGAACAGATTTTTGAACTTGACAATGTGGTAAAATGCATTTTAAACGAAAGAAAATGGAATACGTGATATAATTGAGAGAAATTCTTAAGATATTTTAAGATTGAAATATTTCTTAGTCTATTAAGATTATTTTCAAGGAATGGCCGAATGAATTTAAAAAAAAATTTCTCTGAAAAAAGTAGCGGATAAGAAATATAAGACATCTTATTCTTTCTGATTAGTCACAATAAAAAATAGCCTTGTGGTTTTAGTTTCGGATTCGTGGCCTCTATAGACCAGCCGTGTAGCCGGGGCTAATGCACAATAAATCTGTCGGGGCCCAAAGTCCTCCCGTTGGCGTGGTGTGGAAGTTAGGAGAGAGGATGCCAGCACAGGTATCGTCCTTGTCACTTGACCGAGGTTCAAAATTAAGAGGTCCGTCGCCAATAGCCCTCGTGTTGCTTCTAGTGCAACGTTAATAGAAACTAAACTAAACATTATAAAATCACAGTTTATCGGGTATGAAATATTGCTGAAAGTATTAGCCTTAGTTAAAGTAATTTATACCAAAAGATAAACTATTCAGGAATTGAATACTTTTCTTAAAAAAAGCTACAAAATAATACTAAATATTTTTCTATTATGTTTAACTAAATTGACAACTTTTCTTTCTCACATATTCTTTTACAACTATTTTAATTTTTTTTATTTTTTCTTTAAAAGTAATAATCAAATGACACTCTTTTCAAAATATATAAACTACTTTCCCATCAAAGAATATATATAAATGTAAGAATATAAATAAATATAGAGGAAAAAAATTAATACTTTTCCAAAAAAATTTGGAGATAATCCTATCTCAATTACGAATGACAGAGAAATAAATTTCTAAAACGTTTATTTACACGGTTCTTGAGTAAGGTACCTTTTACGAAAAAGGCTAATTTCTTAATAGGAAATACATAACACCCTAAAGTTATTTTGATTCATCCAAAATTATTATTCCCACTGAATGAACAAGCAACTTCCAGAATTAATGTGATCGGAAAGATATTTGATTCAGTCCAGAACTGTATTTAGAGGATTTCTCTAATATAGGCCAGTAGGGGAGCAGAACACACAAACAATTTTCCTCCTTTCATGTCCTGACGGACTAGATAAATAAAGAATGGCTGCTTATATGAAGCTTTTATTTTTTTTTAACTTAATACCTGAAATAAATGTGATTATCATGAAAAGGAGCTTCCTGATTCTTCTAGACCTTCATTCTGTATTTTTCATAATATTACGTGTTAATTACACATTTAGCACAATTTTAGTAACTTCTTATATAAATAAAATTTGAATTTTTTTTCAGAGAATATATACGAAAAAGTCACTATTTTTAGTACCTTTTTAATAGACGTCTTATTACTGAAGTAATTGGATTTCTTATTAATTACTGAAAAAATCAAAATAAGACTTTTGTAGTATGTTGAAATTCAGAAAGGTTACCGCCAGAACCCTGTATCGAGTTATGAGAGATGTAGGGCTACTTTAATGTTTCCTGTTCTCTTTCTCTTTTAGTTTTAGGCTCTTAATGATTTCTTTTACGTAATTTTTTATTATGAGATGTTCTAAGTCGTTTATTGAACACTATAACTTTTTGACCATATATAGAATATTTTTATTCAATTTTTACAGTTTTAAGACCTTTAGTTCAGAAAACTCTCTTTATATTCTTTAAATTACACGCATTTTCTATTTCTAAAATGTGAACAAGACTATTGTACGAATTAAGAAGTGTGAATGATTACTAATTAGCTGATATTTAAATATTATGAAAGTAATTTTTCACAGATGTCTCTAGGTATCTGGATTATTTTTCTGTATAAAAATTTCTTTAAAATGCGGTAAATTAATTTAAAGTTGGGCATTGCCAATAACCAATTCACAAGTTTAATGAAAGTTAAATAAGTTCACAAGCAAAGATTTATTCGGCTCTCAACTCTTGGAAACTGCATATAAACTATAATCAAATCTTTTTGTTTCCTGATCTCATTGTCGAAAGTATTATCAATCTAAATTTAGTCAGATATTTAATAAATGTGAAAAAAGAGCAAATTGACACATCAAAAGCAAATTGGAATTTTTCCAACAGAATTTTCTTAAAAAATATCTTGAGGTGTTTCCTGATGTAAGTGAAGCAAAAGAAAATCCTAAATTCATCTTGGTTTTAAAGTCAACAGTATTTTTTTAGATCCAGAATTTGTCAAAATACACATCCAGCGTGTGTGTGTGGAGGGGGGATACTTAATAGGAAATTAACCCTAATTATCACTGCATTCGTATCATCAATTATTATTATAGTGAAGCAGAGATAAAACTACTTATAAACAGTTAATGTAATGCAATGCAATGCAGCATTGCTCAGGGTAATTATTATTCTCATGAATTTAATCACGAACTTGAATACATTTATAATAATTCTGTATAAGTTATTTAATATCATCGGCCTATATAAAGTAAAATATTATCAGTACAAATGATTATTTAAATTTTAAAATAAATTTAACATGTATGTATGAATGTTTAAGTATTATATTTCTATAAAGTTATTTCCATATTTAGAACAAAATTGATTCGAAATAAAACTTATGCTCTCAAAGATTAAAGAGAAATTGAAATGCCTCATTCTCACATCTCTTTAACTAGAGGTTATAGTTGAATTGTTTCACACATTTTGCAGTAGCATAAAACTATAACAAAAACATTTTTTTTGCTTCAGAAATTACATAGTATAAAAATATGGCAGGAGAAAATGATTTAGGAGTTGAATTTATGTAAGATGAATATTTTTTGTTAGTTTATATGCTCGATTTTCCTTTAAAACAAAAATAATGTGGTACAAGTGTAAGACATGTTCTTGCTGATGAGGTATGAATAAAGGATGCAAGTTAATATGAGTGGAATTTAAAAATAAGGAGTTAATTCAGATAAAATTGTCACAAATATTTCAATGAAAATTAAATTCTTTTTTTGACGGAATGGATTTTATCTTGTGTATCGCAATATGTAAGTAGAAAATTTTTCATTCTTAATTATTGTCTAAAAATTTACCACATTATTTAAAACTGGACATTATGAAACTTGTGGAGAAAAAAATTATTCGAATTTCTGAAAGTTGAAAACAAAGCCTTCAAAGTGTTACTTTATAATATAGTTAAGAATAATTTTGTTTGAACAGATACATATTAAGCTTTGCTTCTATATAATGATTAATTATATACCTGAAATACTAAAAAAATATCAATAAATGCTTCTATTTAAAATTGCACCATTACAACACATTAAAATTAACGAAACCATAATTTCAAATTAGGCAATATTCTTTCTATTAAGGATAATCTTTTAGGCTATTTATGATAACAATTTTGTATATATATCATAAAAAATATAATTCTGGTACATAAGTTGCTCAATATTTTCTTGATTTTAAAAGTGATGATAATCCCCCAATCCCATGAGTATTCATCATGGATAATAGAATTATTTTTTAGCGCTGCCATTATGTTAAATAACAAATAAGTATTTAAACATGCATTATCATTGGCCATAAAGCCACTGTTTCGTTAGCGAACTGAAGTTTCAGAATATTATTTTATGTAACGAAAACTTTAACATTTTATTAAATATTATGATTTTTTATTATAGATTAGGTTCATTTAGGTATAAATATACTGTATTATTCATTTAATGAAACCTTTGTGAAAATGCTGTCTATACGTAATGCCTTAGGAACGATTTTGAATTCATAGGAGAAAATGGAACGAATCCTGAGATTCTCTGAATAAAAATAACTGATGCATGCAATCACTAATCAGTTTCTAAAATAGCATTTATTTTTACAAAGCCATTTTATTGTTACCGTTTTACTAAATGATAAATTTCCAGCCTATGTAAGGCTCACTTCTTTTTTAATACGTCATTTTGCATAATTTTGTCTGTTCTATAAATTCTAATTCCTTTTAGTGAACCCATATACAGTTTTCGAAATTTATGCAAAAAGTAAGAAATGAAGAGAACTATATTTTTGTTGTTGTTGTTTATAAACCTTTCATGCTAATCATTCGGGAGGATAAATTTTGACTGCCTTCCTTCACTATTTAACTCTACAGCAATCTCAAAATTCAATGAAATAGCCAATAAGCTAAAAATTCCAATTGAAGATGTATAAAAGGAGAAAATACACTTTATTATCAATCATAAATTATGCACTAGATCTCCTTCTATCTCTCTCAAATACCTCTAACTCAGTTATTTCTAGCTAGTGTTCAATAATAAAGTCATAGCTTACTAAATCACTCATTCCGATTCCGGTAGTTCTCGATCATAGTAGATTTGACTCCTATTATTCTGATCAGAAGTCATTTCCAACTACACTCTATACAAAAGATTGATTGCGATGATTCAATCCAACCTGCAACATCTATCAACTTGTTGTTATCCTCTATCTAGCTTTTCTTTCTTTCAATTCTCTTTCGCTAATGTATCACTATCTCTAATTCAATTCACTACACTTCTTATCTTCATCCAATCTACCTAATCATCTTCCATTTGACTGGCAAGCAGCTGTAATTATATGCAATTCAACGTACCAAAATGTTCCCGGGGTTAATGAAGAGAAAATCTCGAATAGTCCAATGTCACAAAATGATTGCTTAGATTAGGGAGATAGATTACAGAACAGGAGATATTAATTGAAATGAGGCCATGCTTGGGATACATTATAATTCAGTGATTCAACACGCTGACGTTGATAGTAATAAGTTGAATCTGAATTTAGTCTTAGGTTTAGAAATAGTTGCAACTCACATCTTATAATCCTTATTTTTATATAATTATTACATTCTGTTTTCCTCAAATAAAGACTTTTTTCTGTTTCATGTGAAAATACTTTTGCTGAATAATAGAAATGTGTGTGTGTGTGAAAATCTGATTTCTCGTGAGTTTCTCTCTTGAGTTTTGAACACTTTCTTAGAAAATTATAGAACATAATCTGCGGAGAATCTACATCTGATGTTTCCATGGGATAGTTAATTCTAATATTAGCCATGTAACAACTTATTTTCTACTGCTAAGATAGTGAAACTATCTCACAGACGAGACTTCCAAATTATTTTAAAGAAACAAGTGTATCAAAGTCTTATATAACATGGAGTGTGGTTAAGAGATTACAGTTATTTAATCCTACAGTAAAGAAATTTTCTCGACTATTCTTCTAATGTCTCAGCGACATTTACTATTCTAAAACAAAAGTTGGGAAAAAAGAAAATAAGTTTCGAGAAAGAAAAGTGTTCTCAGTATCATCATCTCCATAGTAACGGAAAACATCAGACATGACATTTGATAATTGAAAAATGCACACAAAGTAGAAAGACGAATGTCGTAAAATTTGCTATGAAAAGAAATTGTATTCTAAAATAGATATAGCTACTTAGTTATGTCATATAATGTCATTCAATAAGAGGAAAGAAAAGTCTGATACTCAATGCGTTAATGCTTAAAAGTAGCATAAAAAAGTTGATAAAAATTGCATTAACGTTTTCATTAGTGATAGGAATATTCCTCAAGTACTGCATTTACACTTTTTTTCCACAGAGAGGAGAAAAGCTTTTGTCACACATTTTTTTGTGATAGTTTTCGCACACACACACATAAACACACGCACACACACACATAAACACACGCACACACACACATAAACACACGCACACACAATATCTCTCTATTACATAACAAATAACATTTGCCATTTCTTTTAGCGAAATACTCATATAATTATTTGATCTCTTCATCAATTTCACCTTCTCAATAAGTAAATATTAAGTATGAAAATATTATCATTATTCTTTGGCATAAAATGAAACAGTATTTAAGCCTAAGAAACCACATATCTATTGAGCCACATATATTCATATATTTCACATAAATTCCAAAATAAGTATTAATCATTATATAGCGTACATATTTGTAGAAAATGCATATAGCTGAGCACGGATGAAATGGCTTTGTTCGGAGTAAAAAAAACTTTGAATAAAATCAATAATATTCAGTACTAATATTTCAGAAAGTTTTCAAAGTTTCATTCTAAACATCGAGCTTCATTTAAAGCTAATAGAGCTGATAAATAAAAGGTTATGAGGATTGACTGAAAAGTAATGCTATAAATTTTGCCATAAATTTTTATTACCCGATATTCACAATTCTTGTTGTACCTGAACACTACATGAATCCTTTATGTAATTCATTATTCATTTCGTTACTTACATGCTCTTGCTCCAACATGTGCTAATCGGGCAAACTGTGGAAGAGATAAAAGTCGCTAGGTGCCTTGACGTCTCACTGTTTCAACTCATCTCTATACAGGTAGAAATCTTTTTTAGTTCTCAGCACACCAACCACACCTAGGAAGGAGAACACCGAAGATGCATATAGCTTTCAAATACACCAAAAATGTTGAATATTGTGTAGGAAGTAAAAAAAAAAATTATGGTAATGATAGAGCATCATTTTTCCAAACTAAATATTACAATGACAACTTCATTGAATGAACGATAAGTAATGTATAACTGGATATGACAAGGAAATCATCATCGTCTTTATTAAGATGACGAAAAGGGAAAAAAAGAACTTATTTATTTTAATCCACACCTTGGTGACACAAATGCAATTTTTTATACAGTAGTAGTCTCTCAGAAAAAAATCTAAGCTAACTTAGAAAATGTTGAAATGGAATCCTCTTATTAGTAATTATTAGATTTTTATTAGTAAAAAAGATCTTTATTAGTGAAAAAGATCTTTATGAGTATTAGATCTTTATTAGTAAAAAAGATCTTTATTAGTAAAAAAGATCTTTATTAGTAAAAAAGATCTTTATTAGTAAAATTATACGAGTAGAGTTTAGGACGTATCATATATATTAAAGACATTAGCAACACTGTAAAACTTCAGAAAAAATTAAATAAAATATTAAATAAATATAGTTTCAACATAGAGTTAATAAATTTTTATTACAAATATGCAGGCACTTTACTGCATAGTTATATCTTTATTCAATGTAAGAAAACAAAAGACAAAAAAAGCAAAGTAATTAATTAAAATAATTTTAAATGTAAAGACATATGATTTTAAATACTAAAATATTATATTTATCAGAATAAAAGGAGTAAAAATATAATTACAATACAGTGTTTTAAAAATTATAAGACCACTAATGAATTTGTGCATTTCTGAAGAAGATGCAATAGACAAAATTTAAGTGTGCGTATTTAAAATGAATTCGAGAAACACTTTCATTACTTATTAAAAATTTAAAATTAATCTAAATTTTACTAAGATCTATTGATTTTTCTCAAATTTGAATAATGTGTCTGTTAAGAAATTATAAGACCATCTGAGTAAATGACCATATTATACGTCACATCAGAATCATTATAAAACGTACGCGTTAGTATTTCACGACCGCATTAACTGAGAAGCAAAAGTGCAGAGTTTATCTACAATTTATTTAGAGAGTCCGTGGAATAAAGAGTTATTTAAGGATGAAGTGAGAGAAATTTTATTTTATAAGGGCACGAATAAATGTGACAGAGAAACAGCTAGATTGATGAAGCATTCTAAACTGCTATTCACAATATTTAAAAAAAGATGATTCAAGCAAAATAAAACGATCCCCAAAAAAAAAAAAAAGAGATTTTAACAGGATGAGACGTCCTACAAAACTGTTTCAACAAGTACGAATAAAAAAGGTATTTTGACTCGTAAATTTTCAGAACGGTTCCGCAATAAACGTTACATGTTACAATTTGGAAGATTGTGAAATCAAATATTAATATAAAACTTATGAAAATGAAGAAGAAAACACCGAAGTTATTGAAACATCATCGAGAAGAAAAAGACTGAAATGTGGGCTAAAAATGTCAGGGCATGGAATGATGAATGAAGAAAAATTCCATTTTCTGATGAAAAGAAATTTAAATTTGATGGTATCGAGGGCTACAAGCACAATTATCATGACTTGAGGACCCCCCCCCACACACACAAAAAAAATCGTCGACATATGGGAGGAGAATCAGTAAGATGGTTTGAGGAGCCTTTAGTGTCATGACGGATTGAGTAATTTACAGCGAATTTCGGGATGTATGGACTCAGCTCAATGTTAATCTATGCCATATGAACATTTGGTACCGTTTCGGCCATTATTTTGTGGTACTAAATGGACATTTCTGCAGAATAATAACTTCCTTTCATTCATCTAAATGAAAGGAAGTAACCTGGAAGGGTTTAAAAATGAAAAAGTTAATGTTTTGTTATGGTCAAGACTAGGTCCAGACTCGAACCCCAAGGAAAACGTGTATGTATGTTGCTAACGACATGCTAATAATGAAAAGTTCTCAATGGTCAGTGAACTGAAAGTAGCCATAGTAAAAGTATGGAACAATATTTCTGAAATTGAACTTAATCTCCTAGTGTTTCAATGAAAAACAGAAATTTTGAAGTTATTGGGGCAAATGTAAGACCAAAACTTTGAACATATTAATTTTCATACAGTTTTATTTTTAGACATGTGGTGTTACAACTCAGTGTTTTTTTAATTTCATTATAATATATTTGTTAACTTCATCATTTATTAAATTATTCAAAATTTGTTGAAACCTAATAATAATAAGTAGAGTGCAATATCATACTTCATGTGTTTAACCAAATTCAGAATTTTTGTTTATTTTATAATTTTCAAAATTAAAATGGTTTTATAATTTCTGAACGGATTGTAATAATAATATAATAATTAAAATAAAAAAGCACATTATAATTATTTAATAATAAAAAAGATAATTTATAGTTATTCATTAAAATATTTGCTTGTCTTAGTTCCACTTAATTCCCATGACTTGGCATATAAGAATGCAAGTATTTATAAGTAAAAAAAATGTAAGAAACAGTAATGCATAAACCCTTATCAAGGAAATAAATCTAAAATAAGATAACATTTCGTTTTCAATTTGGATCACTATTTCGCTTTATCATCTCTAAAATCCTTTTGTAGTGAGCATCGCTATTTCATCTTAAGCAATGGTCACTTAAATTTCATTGCAGAAGAAATTATAATGGTTTTAAAAACCTAACCATATTATATATCACGGCACAAATAAAAGAGAAAGTTTTATTCTCTAAATAAAAATTTTTTTCCCGTGGCTAACAAATGCACAACTATGTATTTATTATGCATTTAATTATTACATAATTGTTTGAAAAGTATTGCCAGATACAAGGGTAATAACAAAGATTTCATTAAAAAATAACTAAGAGTTTTTAAATCATGTTTAATAGTGTATACATAAGCTGATATTTATAAAAATTATATCAAAATGTAACTGCAAATGCTGATTCTTCGTTTTTTTTAAAAAAATCTTTTATGATTAATTTACTCGCCAGAGAAAAGAGTGTTGAGATGCTCTTGACTTTTCTAAATTGATCTTACAAACTGAAGTAACCGGTAAAAGAGAAGAAATTTCATTTTAAAAATTTGACAAAGGACAAAAACACCGATACAAAAGCTATTATGTAATTTTAAATGTTATAATAAAGTGCAAAAGGGATAGTACCTTTAACATCATATGCTTAAGACTATTATGATTTAGTTAGAGTTCAGCTTTTTAAAATTATTATACTCAGTAACTTAATCTATAAATTTTTAGAATGGTTGATTTTAATCTTAAATGGATCATTTAAGTACATTTTTATAAAGTAATTTTTCATAGTTGAGAATTAAATACAAATTACATCTGTGCAACAGATTTTTATACAAGAATATATCTTTCTTGAATTTTAAAGAATATTAATTTGAGAAACACATACCAACAACGAGACTCATTATTTTTTCCATAACTGGTTAGAATTTTAAAAAGCACATCATTCTGTATGCAGCAAAATGACAACTTAAAACTAGTTAAATTTCAAGAATGTTTTTCATGTTCATAATACAGAAAAATGTCTTAATTATATCGAAATGAAATGAATTTTATATTTTACAAAATGAGAATAATTGTAAATAAAGAAATGTGTTCACTATTAAATTACACTTAGGCTTGAATAATGAATTTAATTTTCTTTTATGGAAGATCTGGAATAATTCAGTCGAAAAGAATATTTTCTTCTATATTTTTAACTTCTTAGAGTTAAAAAAATTCATCCACGTTCTCATAAGTTGAGTCGACTATCCCTTAAAAAGGTAGTATTTCTTCTGAATTCATTTGGTATTTATTGACATCGTAATAGACAAAGACAAGGATGGTTTGTGACAAACCTCATAATTTCGAACAATGGATCAAATGACGAGCGAAACACCTGAATATGATCCCTTTCTCTTCTAAGGGATTACACCACAAGAGGACTTTGAAGCTTAGTTTCATTTCATGGACAATAGCCCCCATTACTCCGTACAATAGGTAGTTGGAGGAATCTGGATCTTGAACAACAGCAGCTACGGAACTTTAGCTTTACCGTAGAACTAATTTTCTCTGTACTCGCAATGTAAGACTATACATTCGTATTACAATACAAAATTGCTTTAAATTTTCAATGTATCTGTTAGAATAGTAAAATTAATACATAGGCGATAAAAGAAATTGATATATTTATAAAAACTCTCTTTCCGATTTTCTTGACATTTTTCTTCAATTCTGCAATTTATTATGAAATATGTTTTATTTCGGTATCATGTTTTAATCAATTCATTCATTAACTATTGGTGCTTTCAAAAATGTATCGAACAATTTTCCATTGAACAAAAATAAATATGCTTATTGTCCACTTTACCCAATTAAATAATTTATTTTAGTATTCATAATATCAAAGGATCTAGAGATTACAAAGAATGTATCGAAACTTTCAGGATCGAATTTAAAAACGTGTCTGAACATTATTTTAATATTCTTAAAATAAAATAATATTATTCAGAAGTCGTACTGTAGCTGAACAAAAAACATAGAAAGTGTATTTCATTTATATAACTTAAGTAACAACTTTTAATTACGAGGGATTTTTAAAAAGTACATATTTTTGACGAACAATAGTGTTGTTAAAGAAAGTAAGTGTTACCATTATATACTGCCGCCTGTTAAACGGCACCAAAACAAATTTGATATTATTTCTTAGGTCAGTCAGGTTTAGTCAACTGACTAATCAAAGTTTGACTGGTGCTGCACCGAGTTATTGTCGTCCTTTTGAGAAATGTGGCAAAGAAAAAAAAATCGATCTCATCTGACAGAAAAATTATGGCGTCGATCTTTTGAAATGCAAAGGGCATCATACTTACGAACTTTTTCGAAATAGGGGAAAAAAAACTATCACTGGACATTATTACAGTGAGATATCCCATTTTTAATTAATAACACGGATATTTATTGAGCCACTCTCGCACATTTAATGATCCTAGAAAACTCCAATTAGAGATTTATTTTAAAAATCATTGTAGAGGGATCCAATTTCATGAAACGATTTAATAGTGCAATTGGTAAATTGTAATCTACAGCGAAATATTTTATTTTCATTTTCTATCAACTTTGAAAATGAATTATTCACGTAGAGTGAAACCAAAAAGTTCTCACTGTGTATATGACGGCCGTTCTTTGTTATTTAGCTCTACGGCAATCTCAAAATTTTATTAAACAATCAAAAAGTTCAACACTCCTTTTGAGGACACGTAAGAGAAGGACAACACACTTTATTATCTATCAAAGAATATGCAAGCACTCTCTCTTTCTCTCCCTCTATCTCTGTCGAATTCCTCTTAACTCACTTAATCCCAATTTATGTTAAAATAATAAAATATTAGCTTACCTAATCACTCATTTCAATGCAATGACACACTTGACAATTCTACACTTTCGATACACTTGACAATTCTAGCAGATTCGATTCCTATTATTCTGATCAAGAGTCACTTCCAACTTCTTTATGAGAAACAATTAATTATGATGATTCACTCCAAACTACAACATGTATCATATTGTTGTTATTATCTATCTCCCTTCTTTTCCCTTTCAATTCTAATTCGTTTATATTCGGAAAAAACCTCACATACATAAAAAAACATCAACAGTTTCGACACAAGCAATGATGAAAGCAAGTCTTGATGAAGACTGGTTTTTTCCAATACAAAACGCAATTAAATTAGCTCTATATTACACTACAAACAAAACACGAAATATTAAGAGCAAATCGCTTGAATTGAAGTTTTAGTCTCAAAAAAGAACAGGAAAACGTTACAGTTATGTTTAAAACAAAATAAATTAAGAAATGTAGCATAAAATTGCTGATATCTCAAAAAAAAAAAAAAAAAAAAAAAAAGGGGAGGGGGAAGTCCTAAAGTTTTTTCGTTTACTTTTTTCAATTTCACTTTTTCAGATTTCTTATTCTCGTACATACAAAGTAATTAATCAATCGAAAGATAATAATACAAGGAATATTACTAAATAAAAATGTCAAAAAATTGATTTTTGGTTGTTTTTGGAGTACTGAGTCCCTTTAAAATTTCAAAATAAATTTGAATATCGTTACTAGATTTTTATACAAAGATATTTCTCTCTGAATCTGAAATAATATGAGTATGTGAAATAAATAACTACTATATATGACTCAAGATTTTTTTTCAAAACTAGTTTGAATTTCAAAAGCATTCGTTTCCAATGTTCTACAAAAGAATTATTAAAATTGTTTCAATTTTGTATTCGATAAGACTAAAACCATTGCATTGCATTTCATAATGATAAATATTTGTATTGAAATCGTTTTATACTTAAAAGGTATAATACAGATAACTAAGGAAACTTCAAAAATCTGTTTCTAGAAATTGTATAGGCCCAGTAAAAACATCCTCTCCCCTATTCTTCTTCATCAGTTATTTGGTCATTTTCATTCTTTTTCCCTCTTGTATATTTTTAAGCCAACTTCTACTCAGAACTATCTCATCAAAATATAATCATAACCTTCTCATTCTGAAGAAGTGTACAAAGTTTTACAAGACCGAGAACAACGCAATCAGCATAAAATAAAACTTTCTTGCACCAGTACAGTTGTTGAAACTCTTATTAAGGACTGTCACGCTATTCCCAGAAGAAATGAGATTTTCTACAGACATGGAATAGCCTGCAATAAAGCAGTAAGAGAACTGCAGCAATCATTGAATGACCTTTCGTAGAGTACTATCTACAATATATCAGAGTCTCTTTAATGAAATGAGAGACAGATTTCACCTAACCTTGTACTTTAACAAGACTAAATTCTTACTCGGTATAACTACGTGAATTGTGATGCGATAAACTCTAGTTCTCTCCGCTCGTTTAACATTACGTATATAACAGAATGGCGCGAAGTCTAAGAGATAAATTCTCGGTATCTTTCTAACAAGCTGAGTGTGCGACAAACTGCTTTGCAAGGAAAACCCTAATGGTGAATAATTGGATAAATAGCTTGGAGACTAATTTCGTTATTTATTTACAAGTCTTGCATGGGAAATGCATTTTAATAGTTCAATGCATAGTTTTTTGTAGTTTGGAACAAAGGCTGTTTACGGTATTCTGAAATTATAATAATAGCAGAAAAATGCAAGAGTATACACACAAGTATATTTAAAAAACACGAAAAAGGAAATGTTATGAGAAAAATGACTGAATGATCTTTTAGGAAATTGTATTTTCGAGGACGGCTCAAAAATACTCCTAACAGGAGTAGGAAATGGGAAAAGCTCACTGTAATATAGTCTAGGGATTATCCCCCTTTTTATCCTAAGAATTCCATGAGTATGACACCCTTTGCATCTCAACAAATTGTCTGCAAAATTTTTTCTGGCCACCGAGATTTGTCATCGCCTTTTGGGAGAAAATTCACTTCGCCTTTTGGGAGAAAATTCACTTCGCCTTTTGGAGAAAGGTCTCATATACGGTACGAGTAACTACGGTACTCATATACGGTACGAGTAAGCTCGACTCAAAATGAAGATAACTAGTCACGGCAGAAATCAAAAGAAACCTATAAATAACAATCAAATTTGTTTTGATGCCATTTAACAGATGTCAACATACAATGGTAACAATAGCTTGCCTCAGAAACATCATTTGTCTTCAAAAACAGGTATTTTGTTAACACCTTTATAAAGAGAATACAAGTGTTTATTTGAAGTTTGCAGTAATAAATTTCTAAAGTTTTAACAATAAATTTTCAATATATGGAGAAGTAAAAATCAACATCACTAAGAGCACAAAATTTCTTCAATACAGTTAAATAACTTAAAAATAATGAAATAATGATGATTAATTACCATAACAATGAATTAATAATGAAAGGTTGGTAAAATAATGATTGCTTATATTTGTTGCATTTTATACACCTTCAGATATGCATCAAATAATCCAACCATCAATTAAATTAGAAATATTTAAAAAAATAGTGGGATGACTTTTCTTGAAAATAAAATATTGTTGTGTATGTTATTAAACTGAAAAATAATGTACTTTGAATTTTCAAATGTTAACATGACAAAAGATTTTAATTTTGTTGTTGACAGAGATGTAATAAAACTTAACTCCTCATCGTAAGTCGTTTATTAGAAATAGCATAGTTTGGGAACGCTTTTTCAATAACTAAGCCTTATATTTTCCATTTTAATACTTAGGGAAACCTATCTGGTAATTTTCTTGAATATTTTCTTTGACAGTAACGTAATTTTTGTTGCAATATTTAATTTCCATTTCAGTCTGTTTAAAAGAAATAAATAAATTCAAAACAGAAAGAACAATATCAAAACTTTTCATTCTTATTGAAATACTAACATATATCTCAAACAGTCGTATCTCATTTTCTCAGCTTCAAAAGAAATTCTCATTTAATGTTTCATTTCAGACAGATGGAAATTTACGAATCAAACTCCATTATTCTTGGGATGCGTTGGGGTGCTTTGAATTGGATGTAGTTTTTCGATACATAGCAAAATGTAATCATAAATCACCAGACTAAAGATTTTTATTTTGGTCATTCCTATCTTGAAGAATAAGCTTTTAAAAGTTCATTATAGGTTAGAGTAGCATAAGAAGAATTTATTGAAGCTGGCATGTTATTGAAAAATTCCCTCGCATGTCAAATTGAAAGCGCCTTAAAAGCCTTCGAAATCATTTTTTTCTTAATTCTTTTCCATGACAACGGGGATAAATGTAATATTTCATTTCTTATAAGACTATTTGGGTGAATTCTTGATTTTTTTAAGCGGGATGAATTTTTTTTTTATTTTTATTTTTAACGCTTTTCTCCAAACTTTAAAAGAGAGAAAAATGTTTTTAAAACTTATAGAGTCGCCGTTATCTTTATAAATAATGTACTGAAAAACACAAGGGACTTTTTTTTTTTATTTTAGATATATAAAATACCGTAATGCTTTTAGAATATCACTTGTATATTACCTTGAATAAATATTGTGCATTTATAGTACTTAATAAAATCTATTGAGTAAATCTTCTGTTGAAGTACTAAAAAGGATTAATACCGAAGAATATTTTCCAAGATAATTAACCAATATCTAGGATTTCTTAAGTTCCCAGATTCTTCCCCATAAAATGGAAAGTGATGAAAATTAAGTAAACTTCGGAAGTGGAGTGAATAGATATAACCAAGTCGTCTAAAAAGGAAAGAGAATTGAATTGAATTACGGTTACGGGTAATAAGAAAAGTGTTGATGTAATGTGCGCGGAAGTATTCTGTCGTGTATAGTATATTTAGTGAGATTAGGACTCGATGCGGTCATATTAATTGCAAATGGTTCTCGTATTCTTATTTCTATAAGTGTATTATTTAATAGATTTTAGAAGTTGTTAGTACTCGCGGAAAGAAACTTTAATGTAGGGGACATTTCCTTATTTAAGAAGTAATGATATTTTGCCTATCACTGACTATTTTAATTAATTGGTATGTGTTTGAACTTAAGTCGAAATTTAGATCACGTGATTAAACTTTAAAATGACAGACAAGACGAGTAATAGGATGTCATCACACATTTTGTTAAATTAACTAAAATAAAATTTAAGAAAATGAGTATTTCATACATGTTCAAATTCTTAAATTTAGGGTGACCAGACATTGATATTTACATTAATCATACGGCCCATTTGATTTTACTTTTTGAAATAAACTGTAGAAAAATGAGGAGTAACCATTGAAGGTAAATGTGATAAACCACATTTGTTTAGAAAATTTTTGACAGCTATACATTCTGAAAACTGATACTAAAAGTTTCACGTTTTCAAATAATCCAGAAAAATCTTCAAAACCTTTCAAAGAAAAATCAAGTATTTGTAACATTTTACCTAAATTTATATCTAAAATTTAGATAGTAATAATTAGATAGGTAACAAATGATAATGATTACCTAAGTGAATTAGAAGAATCTTCTATCTCTTACAACTGTTACCCCAAAAGAAGTTTCTTATAATTATCTTTGTATAACATCATAAACGAAAACAGAATAATCAACCCTTTATCATGGTATACAAAGATTTATTATCAGAAGAAGAAAATTATTTTTTACTATAGGTAATTACCCTGAAGTGCAAAAGTTATACGATTTCTTTTTCAGTTTGAAATACCAAAAATTTTCCTTTGAATACACAGTAAGAACTTAGCTTCCATCAAAACAACTGCTGATACATAGAGACATTTTCCCAACGACACATTCGATATCAGAGATTATCATTATGCATGCTGCAAAATATAATACTATTGAAATGAAAATCCAATAACGTGTATATTCCGAAAAGTTTACCTAGAATAATTCGTTCACAAATACGTTACGTCACGTTTGTTAACAGACAAGAATGAGAGATTCTATAATATTTATTTTTCACTGAAATAAAAATTTTTATAATTATTGTGAAATAATATGAGAGTGGTTCAAAAAGTACTCTTTGACCACAGATGGCATTGCAAAGGCAAGTTGGTGTAATCATTGAGTTTTGTCTTCTGTTAAACAAACCCAAAACAAACTTGACACTGCTTCACAGGTTAATTTTGACTGTTGCCATATTGGGGTCGAGTTGTCAACATCGATGAGGCCTGGATTTATCATTATTCACCAAAAAATAAACATTGATCAAAACAGTAGAGTCTTCTACAAAAGACGCAAGGACTGTCTCACGGTCCAACGAAATCTCTTGGCAATTTCTCCCTTTGTGCATATTCAGAGCACTTTAAGAAAATGGAAAAACAATCACTGGATAATTCTACGGCGAGTTACCCTATTCTTGTTCTACTACTCTATTTCCCATTCCTAACACGGGGGCTTTTTGTAACGCCTTTGTAATGCATGTGTGATGGAGAATTTTACTATTCATTAACAGCTTATGAAACTACACATTTTCAACATGTAAATTTTCTTTAATATTGACACAATTTTTCATTTGAAACCGCATTACTATTCCTAAAAAGCTACTTTCCAATTTAATTTTCTTTTCCTAGTAAGATGCAAATAATACGAAATATAAGAGGAGCATTCTACTTTTAAAACTTATATAGGACATCACATTCCTACAAAAAATGCACAAACAACACAAATCCATATTTGCTTGCTTTGTGTGATGCCTATATCATTTTAAGGTTTCTGATTGTTTTAGCTTATACTTTATTACTTTTTTACTGGAATATGCGAAAAGGAGTTTTGTGATACAAAATATCAATTTCCTCAAATATTTTAAATTTTATGATCGTTTTTAACACATAATTAAACGGTTGAGTTAATTTTTTTAAAAATTCTTTTTTAAAAATTACTAATAAAATGAATAAACGCATTTTTTACCTAAACTATGCATCTGAGTTTAGCGCAAGAGTTTCAAAAATAAATATTAAAAATAGATGTTTTTAGATAATAAATTGAGAAAACTATAATTAGTTGATAGATTTTGCGTATTATGAAAATGATTCCATATTTGTTTTCAGCTGACATCACACGTGTTTTTCAGCTTAAGAATCCTAAGATTTTTCGGATGTAATCATGCGCTCAAATGATTAGAGACGTTGGGTAATTTGTGATTTTATCTTCACTAACTCGAAAACTTTATGGTAATTTTAGTTGCATAAAATTACGATTTCTTCCCAACCCAAATGAAAAGTGATTAGGTAAATTAGATGAAGATAAGAAGTGCAGTGAATTGAATTAGAGATAGTGATATATATATTTAAAGTAAAGAGAAAGAAGATAAAATATAACGTTAGGCTGAAGATATTTCTAATTTGAGTTGAAGCATTGTAATTAATTTTTTGGGTCAAAGCGAATCTTAGTTAAAGTATTAAGATAGGAATCGGTTGTTAACAAGAAGTGTTTGAACCAGAGCGAGGGATTTGGTAAGTTAAGACTTTATCACCAGGGCATAATCTAACTAGGATTGACGAGGTAAGAGAGATTCGAAAGAGAGCGACTTTATATATTCTTCAGAAGTTAATAAAGTATTTTGTCTTTCTATTACGTATCTTCGATTGGAGTCCAGAAGTTTTGACTCTTTAATTAGGCTGAAACATAAAGGTTGAATTAGATATTGAAAGAAAGAAGTCTCAAATTTATAAGATTTTGCTTGGTTAAGATACAATGCACACTTAACACCATACTGATTTCGTTCTTTTTGTAGAAGACACCAATGTAAATTTTATATTCCATGTAAAGTTTTTCTCTTGTTGAGGTTTCATTAACATTTTAAAGATACATTAATAACGATGGAGAATTAGAATTATTTTTGTAATTTCGTTTTGCTCTATAACGCTTTCATCTATCAATATTGCGTGAAGAGTAAATAGCATTACAATGTTTCAGAAAAATTGTACTTTCTGTAAAATGTTATCATATTAAAATACTTATGGAAAGGAATTATATTGTCGGATATATTTATAACGAATATGAAAGAATCAATAAATTTACTTTTTCATATTCAATTATATTTGTAGAAACCTGCATCAAAAAGAAATGAATGAAATAAAAAAAAATGGTTCAGATGAAGTTTTTTCGATACTGCTGCACAATTCCCTCATACAAAACAAATAGGCTTGGTAATATTTCCTGAGTAAAAACATATTACTTTACCCGTATAGTACTAAAATCACGAATTGTAATATGAATTTCATATTTTCTTTTCTATATCGAAGGTTTACTCTTGGTTATAGTAAAAATAAAATATTTAAAATGACTCACGATATAAAATTTAAGAAAGTCTTAAAATAGCTTAATGCCTTTCGCGGCTATTTAAAATAATCAACTGAACTATGGAAACAGATTGTCGCACTCGCTCTTGCATATCACACCAATGGACACATTGCCAAGGCAAGACAACTAAATCCATTGGTCTCGTCCTGTGACATCACTGGCTAACGCGTGGTTGTAGTGGTGTTAAAGAATGTGGTTCCGAAAGGCGATTGATTCAGTAGCATAAGAGTAGAGGATTTTTACGGATTATGACAAAGTTCCTGAAGACGTCATTATTATGATTTTTTCATTTTTCTAGAAGTTTTCGCGAGCCACTGTTAGGACTTGACTGTGTTCCATGGCGCGGGGTTGACATCTCTGATTCAAATTGTATTTCTTCTATTGCTATATAATATGTTTTGAATTAGAATGAAGTTACACAAATATTGTAGTTTTTCCCTCCAATTTTCAAAAAAAAAAAAAAAAAAAAAAATCATTTTCTTCATTTACTCTTAGACTACAGAGTAAATTGAGTGTGAAACGTCAAGAAAAGATATTTCTTATTCTTCTTTTATTTCCCTTAATCTGCATTATCGTTCTCTTAATTCTTTTGAATAATTTCTCCAGCATACTCGTATATTTCATATGCAATATCTTCAAGATTCTAAATTTCATTAGAATATCACGAATAACATATCAAGAAACTTTCCTTTATTTAAATTTTGATTTTCTCTTTATTAGAGAACTATGACTAATACAAACACCTAGAATACATCAACTATTTTAAAATAAACGAAAAACAATTTAGATTCAATAAAAACTTGCTCTCTGTAATAGAGTTCTGTGTATGGTAATAAAGATAATTTTATACAAAGAACGCCGTAACAATAATTTTATCTCACAGTCATACTAAGTCTAAGTTTTCGTTTAATTAAAAAACGTCACAAACAGTTCTTAAGAAATGAGTGTATAAGCCTATAGTTTTGTGCACATGATTTTAAAAATAGCTAATCTAGATGCTTCATCTGTCCCGTAATCTGGGTTGCTTGTTTTGGTGTAAATCAAATTTTTACATATTATTAACAGCCACAAAATACTGTGTTATGTTTGAAATAAAACTTTTTCCCTATTGTTAATATTATGAATTTGACTAAAGAATGTCACAATTGAGTAAAAGGATTATATGATGAAGGAGGAGCAATCAGATATATACAATAATTTCTGATTGCACCACATTTATTTTATATCCATGTTTCATTCCTTTTCCTTTTAAACATAGGAAGAAATATATGTAAAACTTTCTAGAAATTTTTTAAGAAAATTTTGGTTGAGAAATTCTTTTTGATTCCTCTATAACTTTTCAAAGAATTAAAGTTATTTAGACAGTTTTTTAATTCTACATTTTAACGCAATTTTATATTTATATTTAAGGCTTGAATAAAATACTCAAATTTCTAAACATGTTGATTAAATAATATTAAGGGAGAATGTGTTATGTTTTTATTGCTTTAAAAATATTTAGATAGAATTTTTAATATATAATACGGCTTAAAAAATTAAAATTCCTGTAGAAATTTGCTAATGATGCTTTAGACAGTAAAATTCTAGCTTTGAAATGCATTAGCATGCAAAAATTAAGCAACGAATGCTTTTTTCAACATACAACCATAAACATTGAAAAGAACTTTTTGCGACCAGTATAGTGAAAGGGCAACTGAGTAGAAAGGTGATGTATATGTAATTGTCAGCACTATGACATCAGAGAGAGGATGTCACGGCAAGTAAACGCAAAAAATAAGAACGCTTAGTACCGAAGCAACTTAAAAAGAAGAAGGAAGGACACCTTTCCAGACATTTTCTGCAAGTGAAAGTTAAATCGTACGTTCAATAATAGCTACAAAGAAACCATCAGGAGGCCTTTACACTTGGTAGAATGAAGCTTGAAGAGGGGAGAAGTCTGTGTTGCACAAGAGCTTGGAATTGAACAAAAGTGTAGTTTTATGAGTTTAAATAACTTTCCAAATGACAGGTAAGGGCATAAGAAAGGTTGGCTTTGGTCTTCCGAGAAAACTATGGCAAGTGGTGATCAACATATCGTTCTGTAGACCAAAAAAGACAGGAACTAGACATCGGGGAACAATACTTAGCAGCTGTGTACGACAACCGGATGACAGGAACCAATGTTTACTATGGCGAGACGTCTACATAAAGGTGGCCTATCTGCCCGTCGTTCTGAACGTTGCATACCACAAATAGCTGCCCTTTGGTGTCACTACAACACAAAGACTGGACATCTCATCAATGAAATCACGTTCTGTTTACTGCTGAGAGTCGCTTCAGTCTGAGTAATGATTCTCAATTCCAGTTGACATGGAGGGATGTAGGGACAGGATTTCATCCATCTAAAATCAGGGAAAGAGACCATTGGAATGGTCCTGGAGAGCTTGTGAGGGGAGGCTTTATGTTAAATGGACGAGCGAATCTCCATATTTTCGACAGTGTCTCACTTACCGGAGATCGTTTCGGCGATGAAATAACACTTTTACACGTGCTTCTGTTCGGAAGTGCTATTGGTCCAGTCTTTATTTTTGTGGCCGACAATGCACGTTCATACAGTACCTCCGCTGCGGAAGAGCAACTTTAAAGTTAGTATATCTGCAAGAATGGGCAGGCCAGTGGTCTCCCTTGATTTAAATCCCATCGAACGAGGGTGGAATGCTTTGGTAAGACGTCTGCAAGCAGGATCGTATCCTCCGGAGAACATCAGACAGCTGAAACAGATACTCCTTGAAAAATGGTAACTTTTACCTCAAGAACTGCAAGCTAATTTGGTATTTGGTATTGAGTACGCAACAATTGTAGTTAGGGGCTATCATATCCCTTACTGGGGGACTTTGGTTTGTTGTTCTTCCTCATGGGCAGACATTGTTTTTCTACTAACACTATTCCGTCAATAAATCTCTTTTCTGCTTTGTTTCATAATATATGAGTACAATTCATTTTTTGACAGCTATGCTTTCGTCAACCCTTAAGTGCTACATTGTTCCTCAGTAGTGAATATTTCATTTCACCCAGTTGATTTTTTTGGGGATTACGGCAAAGTCTGAAAAGTTGTTTAAATTTTCCAAGCTAGTGTATATATGTAACACCACTGAATTAAATAAATGAAACATTTTATCTTACAGAAGTAAAATATTCTAGATACAGCTCTTAAGAAATGCTTTCAGAATTAGTACAGATTAATCAGGAAGTCAGTCAATCAATAAATAAACTCTGAGTAGTTATTCTCAAAAGTGCATCATAATAACTCAGTAATATGTGAAAATAGATTTGTAGAAATAAAAAAAAAATTGAAATTTTGCTTGATATTTAATTTAATTTTAGTTAAAGTAGTGTCTAATGTACTTGATGGTAAAACTAGTTGTGTAGACTGCATGTGGAACTTTTCAGATCATCAGTCGGGATATGAATAAATAATTAGAAAAACTAAAAAAAAAAAAAAAAAAATCCACAGAAACAATACGACTATATTGTAATGATTGTTGAGTCATTAATCCTCTAAGCAGGAGAATCTCAGGTACTAAATTTTATTAATATACTTTGTGCGTAAGAACTTGCTGAAATAATATTTTAACTACCTTTTTAAAATTGAAGTTTAGTTCCTTATTAACGTCGCATTAGAAGCAACACGAGGGCTACACGGACCTCGTAATTTTGAACCATGGTCAAGTGATGAGGACGACACCTGAGCTGGCACCCCTCTCTCCTAACATCCACACCACGCCAACGGGAGGACTTTGGGCCCCGAACAAATTTAACGTGCATCAGCTCCGGCTACACGGCGGGTCTTAAGCGGCCAAGGATCGAACTTGCGACTGAACGAAAACCGCCGGCCGCGAGTCCACGACCTTGACCACTAGGCTACCGCGGCCCTTTTTAAATTGAAAACGAATTCATTCCGACCACATAGCAAACCAATTAGGTTGATAAGTGAGGACTTGATTTAAAAGAACAATCTGAATAGTAATAATATTTGTTATCAAAAGCCCAATCAAGCTTAGTAATTTCAAATCAAAAATTTAAGATTTCGTTCAATATTGCTGTTAAAATATTTGAATTCAGATTACTTAAGATCATCCTCTCATAAATTTATACACAGTTTCTAAATATTTATTTAAAGATTAAAATGTCAATAATGATGCGTTTTCGATTTTTCAAATATCTTTTTTTACAAACAACATTCCATCGGACGTGCATGATCTCTCAGATACAAGCCTTAAAAAAGTTTTCTTTGCTGGAAACTGATTGCTACAATTTTGAATTTTACAATATCTGCCGTTTGAGTTACGCTCCATTCAGGAATATGGTCATTTTTGATTTTCTACAATAGAAGTTTCCGCGTTTGTCTTTCATTCAAAGCTATGCATCTATCAGATGCACGCGCTTTATAATTCTACCCTGTCGTTTTGTTTTTTCGGCTCGGAGCCTATCCATTAATGATAAGTTCAAAACGATACTTAGATTTAAATAATTCCAATGACTTGAAAATCACGCAAAAATTCAGTGATGGGAAAGAGGATTAAAATGAGGAAGAATTAAATGAAACTGAGGATGAAGAAGATATGTTAGAAAAAATGTGAGCTTCTTACTGACAATGAAAACGATTTTCATGATTGAGAAACTGAAGGTGGTTTCAAATCTGAAGATAATGATATTTTAGATTAAAATGGCTTAACAAGATTGGCAAAGTCAATGAGACGTAAAAATATTAAACGAAAGGCACAGAATGCTATAACGAAATTACCAGAAGTAATAGGTACTACAAAAAGTTTAAAAACTGTATATGATTCCTGGAATTGTTTTTTCACCGATGATTTACTAGAGATATGAATATAACTAATATAACTAATACAGATAGAGATGAATATAACTAATATAGATAAATACATTTCTTCAATTAAAGGAGAATTTAATCATGAGAGAAATACACAAATTGCTGATACTATTGAAATTAAAGTTTTCATTGGTTTACTCTTTTCGAAAGGTCTATTACGAAGTAATACACAAATTTTAGAAGAATTGTGATCTACTGAGGGAATGGGATAGAAAGGTTTTGATTAGTTGTGTCAATAAAACGTTTTATATTGTTGCTTAGATGCTGTAGATTTGATGATAAAATGATAAGAGACAAGAGAAAAAAATTAAGCAAACTGCCACCAATAAGTGATATTTTTGAGTTATTTGTAGAAAAATGTAAAAGGAATTATTGCCTGAGGCAAAATGTAACTATCGACGAAAAGTTGGAGGGCTTCAGAGGAGAAAGTGCCTTTTACGCCAGTATAAACCATCGAAACCGAATAAATATGGAATTAAAATATTCGACATGGTTGATGAATAAATAAGAGTATTTTTCCTTTCCCAAATCACCGTCTTGAACAATTTATTTTGCGTTTCCATATATACATATTCTTAATCTGTAATTGCATGTTGTGTTTCATTTGAATTTTTTTGTATCTTTATATGATGTATTTTAACTTGTTTTAATTTTTTGAAGTCTTGATTATCGTATTTTGTACTTCCGAAGTCTTATTGAACATATTGTATTATTGGGAGAAATGATTTAATTAGGAAAAGAAAATTAAAAAGTGTGAAGGAAAAGTCCAGGTGTAGGGCAGGTGTTGTCTGGAGCTATATATATATATATATATATATATATATATATATATATGTGTGTGTGTGTGTGTGTGTGTGTGTCCTTTTTTTGAAATATTTAAGTAATTTCTTACATCCGTTTATTCAGACATGCTTTCATAATGTTGTTTTTTTAATGCATTTAAGAGCATAATCACTAAAATAAACTCATATAAAGAAATCTGAGATATTAAATCTTTGTTTTTCAAAACAAACAAGCTTGGGAGACAATAATTTATACAAAGAGAGGGGAAAAAATAATAAAAAAACAAACAAACGTGGAACGACTTCTTATGCTATAAATAAATAAATAAAAAAAAAAAAAGAAAGAAAGAAAAGAAATGAAATGTGTGAGTTGAAAATTAACATAAAATGTAATTAACTGCTTTCAGTATTTACAAGTGAAGTGAATTTAATTAATTAAATAGCAAAACTAATTTTTTTTCTTATATAAAATTCCCATAACTAACTAAGAATGGAATAAATAAAAACCTAACTTTTCATCTTCTATTAAAGATGCTTGAGTGAACACAATGCTTTTCCACAAACATATTTCAAAAATATACATCTCGAGCTATTCACAAAAATGTTATTTTTGAAACCATTCTCTTTGGAATATAAAAACTATTTCAATTAAAAAATAACTTAATGGAAATAAATTTATAAGACTTTCACATGTGAAAAGGAAAACAAGAACAGAAAGATAGTTTGGAACTAATGAAAGATAAAATTACCTTCAGCGTTAATTCGACGCAGCAGCTTTTTATCCCCGATTCCAAGAGAAATTTTTCAACGCCGTTGTTTTGGAGTAATGAAATTATTTTGTTAAAAATATACACTGAGAAGCTTTTGAGAAAAATCACATCTTATTTCTTGTGAGATGCTAAGATTTAAGTGTATTAGTAAAACGTTAAAAATTCTACATTAAATTAGGAGAAATCTTATTTAGTCGAGTAAAATTTGGGACAAATAAAAAATTTAGATCAAAGAATATATAGTTATAAGCATTTTTATTATTCTGAATAGGAAGTTAAAAGACAGAAAAATTGTTAAGATTTTTAATTTATTATTTTGTCGTATTTCAGAAATATTTGAAATGAATTAATTTTAGACTCAAGCATCGTAACTAGAGCCTTTATTTTAATGAAATAGAAGTTTTTAGATACTTACAAAAATAATTTTTTTTTTCATATCATAAATTGATTTTACATACATACTCTGCAACTATTCTCTATTTAATACCTTAATAAATTTCAAATAATTTGAAGAAGAAATCTCAGAACACATTGAAGTACTGGAAAAAGTATACGTATGTGCCTACATTTACTTATAAATATTACCAAAATAATAATTATTAATGCTTAATAATGTAAATATACTTACACAAACAATTCAGAATTAATACTCTAAAGTTACAAGATCATAAATTCCTTTTATGAATGAATACTTTAATTTTATTGTAAGATTTAAGAGTTAATGCATATTGTGTTCAATAAATGTAATTATAATAGTTCAAGAATAAAATACAAATCAACTATTTTATTCCTAACTATTAAAACTATATTAAACTTTGTAACACACATATCTTCGAGATAAGGAATATGAAAATACAAAAAGGAATTCGAAGTTTTATTCCATTACACAAAAGAAAATATTTAGGTACAAAAAACTACACTCTGTTTAAACAGTAGAAATCAATGCAAAAAGAATATAATATTCTTTGTAACGAACTTATATTTACATTTTTCAATAATACTAACTTTGAAAATTTCAACACATTATTGCAGAATTCAATGTCAACTTTAACCTACGTTTTATATTCAAATTGTGCTGTTTGCCTGCTGTAAATATTTGTGAAAAGAATTAAACTGAAACACAGTTCATTCCTCCAAATCTTATTGATATAGTGAGAAAAATATAAATTTCTAGCATTTTTAATTTTATTCTCTTACATTTTCAAGGAGTGAAATATTTTTAATTTAGTCAAAATAAGGAGACGAAATCAAATACTAAAATAATTTTGAGTCTCATTGCAGTTTTAGTTTTTTATAATAATTTTCTATGTGTTCTGCAAACATGTGTATAATGAGTCGAGATTTTATATATATATATATATATATATATATATATATATATA
>BMAW01065017.1:25425-42508 GCA_019974015.1 Nephila pilipes | reverse complement strand
ACACACACACACACACACACACACACACACTGTAAAGTACCGGAAATTTTTTAAAACATGAATATAAAATAGAAATGCATAATAAGGAGACGTTTTTTAACATTTAAATACCACAAAAAAAGTATATAAAATAAATTGTATTCTGAACATGATTCATATCAATAAAGTCCACGAATTTATAACAAATTGTATGTCATTTTTATATATGAATAATTTTTCACAACGAAAACATATATAAAATGCCTAATTAAATGAGTAATCTATGTGTCACCATGTTTAAAAAAACATGTAAAAAGCAAATACAAAATAATCTCGTCGTAGAAGCAGCCTCTTGAGATTCCTCAAATGTTGGTTTGAAAATTTTTAAAGAATCACAACGATTTGAATTTATTTCTATGTTACATTTTCCTGTTGAAAATACCCCAGTTTTTTTTAAGGATTTTATTAATATTGTGTTTGTGGGCTAGAGGTGGATTATTATACTGTATTTCTGTTTTTGTTTTGATCAATTAGTTCAGTTTCTCTCGCATGGCTGACGTAATTGCATTATATGTATTATATAATGCAATTACGTAAGAAAAACTGTATTATAGTTATGTACATAACATGCCAAATTACATATTAGTAACAATTTAAAGCTAAAATGCTAAATTTACTGTTAAACCAGTGTATGACGTACTGAAAACATGCCGGTTTACCGGTTTGGAATACCTGGTTGATATCCTTAGTAAGAATGGTAGGCTCTTTTCTAATTGGTTGTAGTTTTCTTTCTTTTTTTTTTTTTGCATGTAGAGTGTTCAGTGTAGAATCAATGGAATTGAAGTATATTAGTAGTGTGGTGGTATCCTATTAACCCTTTGGTCAGTCGTCTTTAAGTTTTTTCTAATTACGAAAACTATATATATATATATATATATATATATATATATATATATATATATATATATATATATATATATATATATATATATATATATATATAAATTTCACCTTAAGTTCAAGCATGAATAAATTAATTAAAATAGTAAATTACATACAAAATATATTTTATTAATCCAAAGTAAGAGGAATGGTCTCCACAGTTAAGTCTCTATCCATGAACACTAACAATTTCTATAATCTATCAAAGAATATGCTTACCGGAATAAAATGCGAGTACCTCCTTCAATTGTTCCGACATCATTGAGTCCTAATCTCATCACATCCAGTACACACGCTAAAAGACTTACGCACACATCACACTAGAACTCTTTTTATTACCGTAATCTCATTTTCTCATTTTAATTCTCTGTCGCTTTTATACATCTCGATAATCTCTACTCATTCCACTTATAATGTCTTATTTAATTTGCATCATCACGTTTCATTTGATTAGGAGGAAGCTGAGAACTTAAATATAAAATCAGAAAGAAATTCCAGATGTTAATCGAAGGAAAAATTTGCTAATAGCCCATGCTATAGTAGAAGAAATGTGTTATAGGTCAAACTCATTGGAATTAATTCCAATGATTTAAATGAGCTGAAACAGAAAGCATCGCCTATCACCGAAAAATGTTAAGCTATAATTAAAGTTCTTTGGAGAATATTATTTAAGCTGATAAGTGTATACCCAAAAATGCAATAACAGTAATAAGAGTCTCAATTAACGTTTAAAAAAACCCAAGTAACATATAAAATTGCAAATAATGATTAATTTTATTCTGTTTTTAAGGATGATTATAGGTTTCTTTAATATTTCAGAAACGAGTTTTCCATTATTTATATAATGAAAATTAATCTGATCCGATATATATTAATTTTTCGCTTCTCGTGGAAGAAATTTATTCTTAAACAAATAAAACATCCAGGAAACATTTCAGGAGATAAGAAATAAAATTATCTTTTAATTTAAGATGAATAGTGAGACCTTTAATTAGTTGTTAAAGGGGAGAAGAACAATTACTACTTTTTTTTAAGGTTATCTCGTATTTTAAGAATTTGTGTTAATTTATTATTTATATGCAAAAATAAAATAATTGCAGTAATTATTTAAACTAATCCACTTTTACCAGCATAAAATATTACATTACGATTTACAAATTTTGAAACAATAATTAGACGCATATGAACCATTTATTACATTAGTTAAACTACTGAATTTCTTCTGTTTCTAATCAAAGTTTAACCATTAAGGATGAAGATTTTTTTTATTGATAATCTTTAAATTTTTTTTTTTTTCTATTCCCAAAGAAATCAGAATGAAATTTTTTTAAAAAATGCATTTAATTAATCAACTTAGAAAAAAACTAAATAGAAATTTAAAAGCTGGAGGGAAATTGTAGAAACTCTTTTTATTTTAAGCGAAAAAATAAAGAAATTCATAATATTATAAAGCTGTTTTGTAACATATAATCAATAAAATATGGAATGCTCAGATAATATTTTTTATAGAAGCTGATGATCTTTTTTGCATTTTCATGAAGTCTATCATTTAGTTTCATAATATATATTCTCTGTAAAACTCTTTTTGCTGCAACCTCACATCAGTGGCAAGAAAAAGCGAACAATATTGTTTCCGAGTTCTTCAGCGCTCACACTCAAAATACATAATAACAATTTAATAAAGCGTTTTATCCAATAAAAATGACTACAGCGCACTTAGCAAGACAGTAAAGAAGTCAGAAAGTCTACATTCACAGTAAGAAGATAAACTGAAAAAATCTACATTGCAATAAGCAATATTTTTATTAATTAACTAAATTAAAACTCTATTTCATTTGGTCCAGTGTTTTGATGGTGAATTTCAGTTCACTGTACAGATTGTTTGGTATTTCAAAGGCTTTACATTACTTGTGACTATCATTTTATTATAGTTTAACAAGGCACGTGGCCTAATATCTCTATTATTAAATAAAAATTATTACAATCAGATTTTATTTAAATAAATTCCTCTTAAGAGCTATTTTAGTAACAAATCGTGTATTATGAGCCTCTGTTGTGTGTTGAGGAAAACGCTTGAACTGATATACTCCTTTTTCTTCTTTTGCACACCACTCTATGCGAATATCAGTTAAACTTAAAAGGAAAAAGTTATCATTGACCTACACGATAATCATTGATGGAATCAGGATTTGAACCCAATACTAAATTTGATTACCACAGGCCATGAAGCTTCTTATTTTAATCACAGGTTACCAACAGCCCGATAACATGCAGATTAGCGATTGAAAGATTAAAAGAAATATTCTAAAGTAGATTTTGATCCTATACTGATAGATTGATTGTAATTGCACATTTATTGGGTTACTCTAACTAAATAGCCCTCGTGTTGCTTCTAGTGCGACGTTAATAAAACCAAACCAAAAAACCAAACTACTCTAACTAAATTCATTGTAAGGAAACAAAGTCTTAAAGTTTTTCTTTCTATCTCGATTTTTTTTCACGAATAATTTTATAATTTCTAAACTGTATATTTTGCATTTGAGATTTAGTAAATTTGTTGCGGTGCCCTCCTCCCCGAATAAAAAGAAAGTTTTATAAGGAAATTCTTATTTTTCTAATACTTCAAAATTTTGCTTGTGATTTTGTTATCCGCTATGGTTGCTTTTACTCCTCCCCCTCATTTATACGAATAACATTTCTCAGTAAATTTTGGGAAAATATAACTAAAAATTGTTCCGTATAAAAGTTGTAAAATAGTAAAAGGTTAACATAAGAGGCATGTTTGCTGATTGAAAGCTTAAGCTACACAATAAAACTTCTAATTATTTTGAATCGAAAAGATGGTATTGTTGCTTTTAGTACCAAATTATTCTGAAACTTTGAATCAGTATTGATATTTTTAAATTATGATGTTTTTCAAAAGTTTTAAGCATTGGGAAGGAGTTTGTAAATAAACTTTCCTTGATATAATTCATAAGATAGGGGAAAAAAATGTAAGATAAGCATGGGAGAGAGAGACAATCTTATAGAGCATATGACATTAAAATAAAACAAAATATCTATTGACTAAAAAAGGATTGACTCAGGGATTTTATCATGTCATATCACAGTGGTAATTATAAAATAATTGAGTCAATTATTAAAATAATTGATTAACTTCGCAACCCCACCTTTCTCATAATCAAGAAATTGTTAGTTGCTTCAGCCTTCTATTGAACTATTCTACTGTCATAGAATAGCAAATTGCTTGAAACAGTTAGAATAACAATCTCTTACTCCCGGAGTAAAGGCATTTAATTTCGTAACAATGGTAGAATGAAACGAGGATTTAATTATATTTTTCGAATTTGTGTGGAATAATTGAGACAAAGAGCTTCTAAAATTACTATTTCAATCTATTAAGGTTCGTAAATGAAGCTAGTATTTCATTAATTTCTTTCGCATTTCATGCTGCATATTTAAAAGTTGTTATTTAATTCACATTTTCTTCAATTTTGTTATAATTATACTCAAGTACTTAAATTTTATTAAGAATTATTACCGATACAAAGGATTTGACGATATTATGTTAAACGGTAATTGTTGAATAAGCATAATACTACAATTGTTAACTTACTTTGGAGTTATGTCAACAAGAAATATGTTTTACAGAAAGATTATTAAGTCTCTGGATGAATTAAATTTCACAAATATTCATGTACAAAAGAGTTTGAAATACCTTTCAATGTTTTATTAAAGAAAAAATTTGAAAATGAAATTTATTACTTAAAAAGAACTCTCCAGGCGAAAAAGGTTATTATTAAAAAGTCAATGAAAATAATATTAAAAAGAAGCTCATAGATCAGAAATACAAATTTAATTAACGCAGCATAATGAGTTTAATTTATTGGAAAAGGATTGGTGTATTAACTATGAATTTAAAAATAAATACAGCCGCTTTATTGTAGAAGACAGAATTAATTATTAAGGGAAAATTACAAGGAAAACCTTCTAAATTTGGAGATTTATTCTGGACCAAAAAGAAAAAAGTACATAAAGATGCCAATTCACAAGTTGCAAATTAACCCGAATGTATGGAATTTCTTATATAATCGAATAAGGATTATGTTTGCTAAAATAATTATATCGCGGAATTTTTTATAACACCCTTTTAAAAATGTGTTCCTAAACAGAGTCTCAAGATCTTTAAACTAAAGAAAATTTTAATTCTTACGGTAAAATGTGAAATAATATTGATGAAATAAAAAGTGTACAATGTTTTATTAGTACAAATAATAGAACTTATTTTTAATGCTTTTTTTAAGTTTTCAAAAGGAAGTTGGTGCTATATAACTTATTTTCTAACAGAAAGTAAATGTAGATTAAAGTAATAATTCAGGAAAATAAAGTAAGAAGCATATATAATGAAGTTATTTTACAGAATTACTGAACGGAGTATTTATATAATTACTGGGGAAATAAACTTGATTGAAGATACGTATAACTTAATTTCTTAAAACTTTTCAGAAGACTTCTTTTTGTATTTTATTCTTGTCTTTGGATTTATATCACGTTTATTGAATAATTAAATTTAAAAGAGGTATTTCAATTAAAAATATCAGAACATTCACCTTCTGAGAGAAGTAAAAGAATCATAAATATATGAATTAGATATTTTTAAATCAATTGCAATGCTTTATAATAAAATACATATATGATTATTTTGATTTTATTACTGATAGCATATTAAGCATGTAAATTTGAAATACTTTTACATTAATTTAGTCCATGCGGGATTTGTGGGGGATAAAAATTCCACACGATTTGTGTAGAATTTTATGCATTGATTTAATGCATTTTCGGCAAAATATATTTGTGTGCTTTTAACTTTAGAATTTCTAAAAACTCACATAAAAGTTCTCAGAAATTGGGAAAATAAACAAACACGTCATGTGAAGGCAAAGAAGTCTGGTAAACATAGTCATACACTTCTTTAAATGAGCTTTCACTTTACGATTGAGTAATTCTGAATGCCATTAAGCCCATTTAAATGCATGGTAGACGGGCTTAACAATTATGTAGATTACTTTTGTTTGAGTTTTAATCAAACTGCAACAATTTCTTTTCTATTTCTGTGTGTGAGTCTCTCCTTCAAATTAAGTATTCATTAAATGTGTAAAAATATTCTTTATTTTATAGAAGTTTGAAAACTTGGAAGAAAATTATACTGTTTCTTACCTTTTTTAAACTCATTATCTCTGATGTGGGGTTGACGTAATGATTCTCAGAAATTCCCTTGTGGCTTCTCATTATACTTAAAGTTCAAATAAAGCATAACAAGCGTTTAAATTTGTTAAAACTTAAGGTAATATTTGACATTAATTATAAATTCATGGTAAAGAATTATTTTTTATTAGTGTTTATATTTTAATGATGTTGCTGCTTATTTTAAAATTGACGGAACAATTGCGTTAAAAATAATTACGTCTTTTTAACGACGTCAGCTTAAAATTATCTATCATCAGTTAAACATTTATGAAAGAGAAATAAAAATGCTCGTATTATATATATATATATATATATATATATATATATATATATATATATATGCCAGCAAGAAAAAGCTGTGTTTAGCGTGAAGACTTCTCTTTCGAATTTCGAATGCAATGTCTCTCGCTTCTGTAAACAAATCCGTGGTCTTAGCCTTCGTTCGCATTAGAGTTTTTTTCTTTTTGGTTTCGTTGGAAAAATGATAACTATAACAATAGAGCAACGAAATGTGAAATTTTTCATGAAACTTGGAAAAATTGCTTCTGAAGTTTATAAATTATTCAAATAAGTGTATGATAATGAATGCATGTGTTTTTGAGTGGTTTAAATATTTTCAAGATGACCGAGAACACGCTGAAGATGATTCACACCCGAGTTTTTCTCCCACGTCAAAAACGGATGTAAGTATCGAAAAAATTGGTTACCTGGTTCGATTTGACCGTCAGTTAAGTTGGTAAATCGTGTATTTGCTGAGACTATAGGAATTGACAAAGAGTCCGTACGACATTTTACGTATGATACTGAAATGAAGCGTCACTTCATGCCCTGAAAGAGCCCATCGTCAACGAGAGTCAAAAAAGTTCGAATGAGAAAATCAGAATTCAAATCAATGAGGATTATTTCTTTGAAATTCATGGGACTGTGTACTTTCACTGGGTTCCTGAAGGTCAAACTATTAATCAACATTACTACCATCTTCCCGCTCTTGCTGAACTCCGTGAAAGAATAAGGAGAAAAATGAACCAAATTGTAGAAGGACAAGTCATTCCGTATTGTCTGTCTAGAGGTTTCTAGCCAAGTACATCATCAATGTTAAACTATGCACCTTATTCGCCGGGTCTTGAGCCATGCTACTTCCATCTATTTTTTATGGTAAAATCTGTATTATGTGGAACAATATTTGAGTCTCATGAAGCTGTGAAAGAGAAAGCGGCGCGCGTGTCTTGAAGGAGCTGATAGAAGATTTTCAGCACCTTTCGAACAATGGAGGATTCGCATGGAGCATTGAAGGTATAGATGAGAGGTGTATATTGCAGGTGATAATAAAAAAATATGTATGAGATCACAAATGCTAAGGAGTGTGCCATTATCCCCATCCCCCCTTTCCTCCCAAAAATAGCAACCTCAAAAGGAAAGTAAGTAAAATGTGGAATATTAAGAGTAAGTATTCGGATGTATGAAGTAGAGGAGTGTGATTCAAACTTTTATTCTCACGTTTATTCGTCAAGGGAATACTTGTAGCACTGATAAGAGATATAAAGGATTTCTCGCGAGTGGTCAGCTGTTGCTTCAAGTGAAAATTTGACGGAAAAGAATAATGTTAAGAGCTTGAAATTTTCGATAAGATTTCGAAAATCATTTAGATGACATTTGCTTAAACCTATAACTAGAAAGATAGAAGAAGAACGAAAAATAACATATGTTTCCAGATAACTCAACTTCGCCCACAGTGCTGTTTTGCGAATGTGGAAAGCATTTAAAACGATTCGAATGTGTAGTATTTGGCATGGGAGAAGTATGAGGCCAGCAGGAGACATATTTATTGCCTTATAATTAAAAAGGAACCGGATCGCAACAGCTCAGCAGGTGGCAAAAGATTATTTTTCTGTGATAGGATAAATTATCACTCAAAAATTTGTAGCGAGGATTATATGCCCACTTACCTGCCATGTGTTTGCCATTGCCCAGAATGCAACGTAGAGCCCGTTTTTAATGGTGTCGTGAGCATCAAAATTGGATCGATCATGACTGGGCATGCATAATATTTTGAGATGAGAATAGGTTCACTTTGCATTCGTATTGTATATGCCTAATGATTTGGCATGAGAGTTGCACAGAATATCATCCATTAAAATGAATAGTCATTTAAAGTGTAAATAGTGTATATAATATCAACACGATTGAACAGTATATATATATAAATATAGTTTAAACGATCATATTAGATACACTATTTACACCTTAAATGACTATATATTTTTAATGAAAAGTATGCAAGAATTTTTTTTACTTTTTTAGAAAAAGTCTGATTTTTCTTTAGCAGACTCTTTTTCAGAAACACGAAATTCTCCAATATCAACACAATTCACCGACTTAGACATACCATCACCGAATTTAAAAAAAAAACTAATTGATCAGTAGATGCATTTTTTTTTGGACGTTGGCATTTCTTCTACCTACCCAAAGACAAGTGCTAACCCAGGAACACTAGCAATAATTGTTTATTTTTTTCAGTCTAATGGATGAAAAAATTCTGAATCTTGGATGCAAAATCTTCTAGTTTTGAGCATTTCTTATTTCGTGTTAAAGGAAACGAAATGCATGAAATCGCACATTATTTTGTCGGGACTGCAGTATTGTTTTGTGATACCTGATTTTTCGTTTCGAGCAGTTTTGTGTTTTATATATATATATATATATATATATATATATATATATAACATTGCATATTCTTATTAGTAAATTACTAATAAACCAATGTGCTTTTATGGAAAAAAATGCAAGTTCTTTCGTATTTAGAATCTACAACATGAGTCGTTTTTTCGATAGTAGCATAAGGTCACTTTTTGGAAAAAAAAATAAGAATTGATGGTAGTTTTGTGGAGTTATATATATTCTCATTTTATTTTTAAAAATCTATATTGAACGAACAAGACTTTTTCATAAATTAAGATCGAATTGATTAACATTTGATAATATTTTTAAATGAATTTGAATGCATAACCTTAAATTTCTCAATATCAGAAAAAAAGGATATACCACTTGAATAAACGGCTCATATGCAACAACTAACATTCTTCTACTAGGAAAAAGTATTATTTTTCAAATAACTTTAAATGGGAAATGGTTATATTTATTTCTGAAATATGATTGTCCTTTTTTTTAAAATCCTGTTTTCTTCCTTGAATGCCAGATTTTCTTAAAAATTCTGAAATATTGTTCATTTAAATAGTTGCCACAATTTTTAATTAGTATAACTGAGCTGTTGTGTTAAATCCTAAGTATAACAACATATGTTGACGCAATTTATGATGATTTAGAAATTTGAAAAAAAAAATTAATTGAAACTAATTAAAGCTCATAGAATCTTTAAAAATGAAAAAAAGTATAAGTCACAATGATAAGAGGATTAAAACTTGCAGGATAAAATGAAAGAAAAATATTGTATAATCTAATTAAAACTATTAAAATCAATAAAGCTTTCCAAAAACGATTCATTACCATATTTACGCCTTTCGAATTAATTTACATTAATTTGTGTAATTGAATTTAATTTATTTAAGTAAAAAATTGTATAGTTAGGCAAAAGTAGAAAACAGTTCTATGTGAAAAAAAAGAGAAATTTAAAAAACATTCTGAGTTAAGTTTGATTGAAGTAATCATTGAGATCGTATACGCTTGTAAATTTAATGTAATTATTTGCCAATTCAAACTCTCACGTTAAAAACTACTATATCTACTTTTATCACTTGAGTCGCGGGAAGTGACTAATAATTTCGAGATTCATAAATGAAATCAAGAACATTCTACAATAAATTAAAGGAAACTATATTTTATTGAATTTGAATTAAATGTACTTGTACAAAATATTATTTTAAAAAAACTATCTTGCATTTACAACAAAATGCTGATGTTAAATTATTAGCGTTTAAAAGATGTCGAGCAGTCAGTCTGCTTGAAACCATACGCATCTGGGTCAAATATATTAAGCTTGCTGCAAACCAATTTTCTTATGCCCCACTCAAAAAAAAAAAAAAAAAAAAAAAAAAAAAACCGACACACCAAGAAGGAGTTGCCCGATTGAGATGAAATTACGTATGCAAAGACATTTATACAGAACATGCAAATGATTGAAATTTGGTGTCCAATGAATGAATAGCGGCAGCTACAGCGCATCGGAACTGCATACTCAGCAGGTGTTTGTAAGAAGCGATTCGCAATCTGATGATCAAATTTTCTGTTGCATTGCGATTTAGGATACCTTTCAACGACTGAAAAACATGCCGCGCCACAGGATTCGAGCTCATTACGAGCAACTGTCAGAATGTCAGAGTTTGAAAGAGGTTGTATCATTGGATTCAAAGAGGCAGCTTGAGCAAATAGGAGAATAGCTCATCATATGGGTCGAAGAGATGCGGAGATTAGAAAATGCTGGCAAGAATGGGTGGACTATGGCAGATTTTAGCGTCATGATGGTAGCGGTCGACCTAGGGCTACAGCAGATCGGGACGACAGAGTAATTGTCAGATCAGCTGTCACAGCACCTGATTCCTCGTTATCAGTCATCAGACGTGCGACCCGCACACGAGTGTTCACCATGACCATTCACAGACGATTGATAGAGCGAAATCTGCGCTCGTACTGACCATTACGCCCCCTGCCACCCACGTCTGCACACTGTAGAGCTAGATTACAGTGGTGCTTGACTCGATCAGGTTGGAATGATGCTGGTTGGGGACGTATAGTGTTTAGCGACGAATCGCGCTTCCAACTGTGTCCTGAATATCATCGAAGACGTGTCTGGAGACACCCAGGGCAGCGTGCCGATCCTGCTTTCACTATTGCACGCTGCACAGGCCCTCAACCAGGAGTTATAGTCTGGTGTGTCATTTCCCTTGATGGCCGGATCCCTTTGGTTGTCAGTAGAGGCACACTTACAGCACAGAGGTACATCGACGACATTCTGAGACATGTTTTGCTACCGTTCCTTTTGCAGTACCCAGGACTCATTTTTCAGCAAGATCATTCCAGACCACATACAGCACATGTTGCTATGAACTGTCTTACAGCTTGTCAAACACTTCCTTGGCCAGCCAGATCTCTCTCCAATCGAGCATGTCTGGGATATGATGGGAAAGCGACTGCCTCTACCAGGGAATGTTGATGACCCAGCCCGACAATTGGAGCAATTTTGGCAAGAAATACCTCAGGAGACCATCAGGGAGCTTTATCGGTCTATGCCACGTCGTGTTTCAGCTTGCATCCAGGTTAGAGATGGGTCAACATCTTATTGAGCTCGTTACTTTGTAACTATGTAACACTGAACTAAATCATTCAATTGTTCTGAAATTTTAATCATTTTGTATTTTGTACATAATTTTCCTATCCACTGATTTTTGTCTCCATCGGACAGCTCCTTCTTGATGCATCGGTTTTTTTTTGTTATAGAGTGTATTTTGGATGATCCGTGCATCACATTCCTCTCTCTCATATAGTATAGCACACGCGCGCTCTTCGGTAGGTTTGCTAGTCAGGTATACATTGTATATCACTTACTCATGCAAGACGGTCCGCGAGCCTTTTAAGTGACCTTAACTTTGTAATTATTTCTGAACAAGATTATTGAAGAAAAGTTGTGACTATAGTTGAACCAATGTACTGAGATATATCCATAGTAATGGGATATGATACACGAATGACTCATAGTAGAATGCTCTTTGGTACTTTTATGAACAGTAAGAGTTTAAATGGTTGTTCAGGTGTCACAGTTCCACGGCCAGAGGTTGATACCGGGCGGGACACTTGCGGTCCGCGGGTTAGACAGGCCAGGTCTAATCGCTACATTGATCCAAATGTCGAATGATTCTTTGATTTGCCTATCTAACCTCTTTCAATACGACATTATTCAATCATAATTCATTTTCAATACGATGTATATATTATTCTTACAAATGTTATTATTATTTAAGTCCATGTTGTTATCATAATTTAATTGAATACTATCCATTATTTATTATATTTAAAAGCATTATTAATATTGAAATTTTTAATAGGAATCAATTGTTACATTTACTAAGAAGACAATAAAAATTTATGTCATCAAATGATTTATTTATAAATTTAACTGTATAATATTCTATTTTTTGAGGCTCTAAATTATAATGTCTTAAATTATGTTTATTTAACAAACAGTTCGTAATATCCTTAATTAAATGAATATGCATATTCTCTAATTTATTATCATGCAAAATATAATTTCTAGTTGAACAAATTTTTCTTTTCTTTTATGAAAAATAAAAAGTATTTAATAATTTTTCTTCATTAATTCTTTGTCAAAATTTTCATTCAACTTAAGATTTTCTTTTTTAATATTCTCCTAATTCATAAATTTTCTCTTACCCTTTCCACCCCTATTCTTTCACTTATTAGAGAAGCATTATTCTTTTCATCTAAACATTTTTTTTCTATCATTATTATAATAAAATCCTTATAATTATTTTGTTTAATTCTTTGTAAAATAATTTTATTAAAATAAGTGACATTTAAGCCATATGGGTATGATTCTGAGTGAACGTACTTTAAACTGAGTAAATAATCAATAAAGTAGTTTTCCAACAATAACCTATTTTTAATTAACAAGGTCAATTTTAATTACACTAATTTCGACATTTTCAAAACCATGTAAATTTAAATTCCTAATTTCAATTATATTATTCTCTTATTAAAATTTTTTTGTGCCAAACCTATGTTGATTTATTCTAATATTAATATTATTCGAAATTTGATCGATGCACTTATAATAGCAGGTTTTGCAATTTAGACGGTAACTACAATTAAAAATTTTACAAAAAATACGTTTATAATCCTTATTAACTTATTATCATTAACCCTTTTGCAAGTTTCACATTTAGAACTCAGACGTATATTTAAATTTAAGTTATTATTTTACTTATATTCTTGTTATCAACTTTGTGGAAACTATAATCTTTAATTTTCTTATAATCATTTTAATCTCATTACTTAACTTATTACAGTAAAAATATTATTTAAAAATTATTTTTGTTTCAAAATATTCTTGTTTTATAAGTGTTATGTTTAAGTTTTTATCTATTCATCATCCCGTTCATCATGTATATGGATCTTAAACTTTTTGAAGTCATGGGGAATTTAAAATCCTACAAATAATTATAAGCGAATTATTTATAAATTTATGATGGTAATTTATATTAATTAAGTCTAATGTTACCGATAAAAGCAATGCGATAAAAATAAAATTAAACATACCTTATTTTACATAGTTTCTTCTATTTATAAGGAACAGGAATGTGACACAACTAGCAATTTCTTCATTGTTTGGACGTATATTTGAAAGTAAATCTCATTTCTTCAAAAATATACTGAATTTCGTCAAATTTCTCTCTTTTTACACTTAATTGTGAAAAATCCTAATTCACATAAATATGATATTGAAAAATGTTGTAAAACTCTCAATACAATTTCGTATGTTGACATATACTTTTCTTTTATAGGAATCCAAAAGGCTTCAAGAGACAATTCCTTATATTTAATCAATAGTCTAAGATTAGCAGATATAGCTTCCAGTTCATCTGTTTACGTTTAACCAAAATCCTTCGAAATTTCTATGAATGGGTTTTTAATCCAATTGCATTGTTTGGTATTAAGTGATGGAAAATGAGAACTCAGTTCTTATAAACTTGCTAAATGTTCAACGATTATTGGAAAAGCTTCATTTATATGCAAGGGTTACTTACCTATAAAAATATTTCCAAATTACCTTCAACAGATTTTATTTTCCAAATATGTAGTTTTCTCTGAAACTCTTTAATTTTCAGTGGATGTGAGATTTTCTTTTTTCCCTAGGTTCCCATTTTTCAAAATATTGAGCTGCTGAAATATATAGGTCAAATAATGTAACTTAACTAGCAATCCAAAATTTGAAACCGAAGGAGGTTTTAAAAATGTAACTGTTTCATCTCTTCAAAAAACGCAAGAAGCTCATGCTGTATCTTTTATATACGAGTAATTACTTTTTCCCTTGACAACTACCTCATCTCAGTGCGTAAAAAAGCCGTGTTTCCATATTGATACCAGAGCCTTTTCGAATAAACGCGATTTGACAGGTCTTGTTTTAATAAAGTTTACAACTTGAGCAATTTGATTAAAAACCTTTCTTAATTTTTCTTCCGATATTTTTGACACCAAGGTTTCCTGCGGCCTATCATGATATTTGAAGTAGGATGCGAGTTTGCCTTGGTATATGAACTCAACTCTTGTTCATTTCCAGAATCGGTTTTTTCAATATCACGTTTTTTTGGAGAAATCTGTCTATTTTGTTTGGGTATATTTATCTAAAAATAAGTAATACTCACTTAACATTCACTTCTAAGACTTTTTAAAGTAACACACACACACACACACACACACACACACACACACACACACACACACACACACACACACACACACACACACACTACACAACAACCCAGAGAAGAGTTTCAGAATAAAAAGAAAATTTCAAATGATGGGTTTTAAGGTACCCTGTTAGTTTCTTCCTAGCATGATGTGAGTACAATTCGGAGATTGGTACAAGTCCGTATGATGTTATCCCCTGCGACATTTTTCCACAGTTGCATGCGCTACCCTTTAATCAAACTCATTTGGCTGCATCCCAATTTGCTATCTTCGTAAGTCCCTATATATGCTCAGTGTACAAACTGTGGTGATCAGAGCTGAGCTGGGAGAAGGTTGGAAATAGTAAAGGAATGACCTGTGAACCTTGATGTGTGTGTAGAGGGCATTGTCCTGTGAAAACTGGCTCCGGGGAGCCTGCCAAAGTGGCAGCACAAATGGCAAGAAGCTCCCAAACACCATCTTCTGTGAGTTGTCGTCATGAATATTCAGAGTTGCACCATTGAGTAGGTAGGTCATATGCAATGACCCATACCATCTAGCAAGTTGGTGGAGCGGTGTGCCGTGTAGAGCGAAGCAGGATTAGATTCACCGGTCTCCACAAACTCACGACCATTCATCACATGCTCCTAGATTGACCTAGTTCATCGCTGAAATGATCTGATTCCCATTCGGATCAATTCCAAATCCCATCGAGCGACTACCTCCAACGGAGGTGATTAATGGAGTGGATGTGATGGCGAGTATAGTAATGGGCACCGCGATAAGCAACCTTAGTCCTTAAACAGCAGGCCACTGCGACGGTAAGGACTGACACAGTATGGTCTGACTTTTATAAATGAAATCTAGTTCTTACATACACAATATAGAGATTTCTCTATCAAATTTACTACTTCCATACTTATATACTTAAAGTAGACTCCTTTTATGGTTAAAACTCTTTCAGATAACTAGATAAGATAATGTATTATCTAAAACAAGTAAAGAGCCCTTTGCAGTTAGAAAGTCTTGTATAGAAGAGATCAGGACTGGAATCTTTCACTAAGATTTTATTCTTTCTATATAAAATTTCTCCGTTAATTTTTTTACATTTGTCTATATTTAAATATAATTAATTACATAATGTCTTGCTAAGAGCAAATTTTAATCATTAGAATTCTCTATTAAATTGGTTGTTAATGAATAACAGATAATATTGGTAATAATATTATGCAATAAAAACAACTTTGACGATTATACATGCAATTAAGTCTGATTCAAGATAAATTAAACAAATACGTAAGTAGTTCGAAATTTTATCATGGATTAGTTTGCATTAAAACAATTTTCAAAATGTTATCTGAAGAGGTTTAAAAAACTCAATGATTTTGTGATAATTTCGTTTATGTTTCGGTTATAATAAAACGTTTGTGTGAAAATTCTGACATTAGGATTGTGGTAATGGTACTCACAACTACTAATATTAGCATTATTTCCAAAATATTTAACAATATATCTTAAAACACACATATCTTTATCCTATTTAAATTGATTTACAAAAAAACTTTTACTTGTTTTTGGTGGTGTTATAAATTGCTACACTCTGTATTGTCATTTAAACTCAGATATTTCCTAGATTATATCAAGTAGAAAAAGAGCAACAATACAAATACTAATATCTCATTCCAGAAAAGTTTCTATAACACGTACAGAACAATCAAATAGAAAACATTGATATTAAATTTCATTGGAATCTACAATCAGTCTTCGAAAGATTAAAAAATTATATTTATCTTATGTGAATTCAGATATAAAATTCAGTGAAAAGCTTTTTCAGATGACCCTGATCTTGCAAATTTTTGGCAGAGAATAAGAATCCACTACAGATAATAAGTTTTGCTTTTTAAAGCATAGAATCGAAAAGCTAATGGTATAAAATATTAAATTATTTGGCATCTTTTTTCTCCAGAAAGAAAAGTCTCAAAGAAATTGAGTGTTGGAGGTTTGTGACACTTTTCAATAAATTAAAGTTGCTCAGCTATCTTCAAATGAAGTTTTAACTATATGATGAAAGTTAAAGTTTATTATCAGAAAGAAAATACAAGGACACACACTACACACATACTGATGGGTTTCAATCACTTTAGAATAATTTATACTAACTAATGAGATAGTACAAAAATGTGTAGTAAATGAAAAAATTCTTATTTGCAAAACTAAAACCTCTTGTTAAAAAAATCGAAAATGAGATATGATATTTTGAAAATTAATGTAATTTAATGATATTTTCTTATTAATATTTTATAGTGATATGATTTCGAAGGTTTAACTACTATGATGCCAAAGTTCAAGTTTTATCACGACAAAGAAAATACAACACCACGTACACACACACACACACACACACACACACACACACACACACACACACACACACACACACACACACCACCAACATAGGTTCGGGTTTCAATCATTTTGACATATATGAACAATGAAA
>BMAW01065017.1:0-22891 GCA_019974015.1 Nephila pilipes | reverse complement strand
AATTAGGTTTCAATCATTTTGAATAATATAACAAATGAGCAAGTTAACAAAAATGTTTGAAATAAATGAAAAATTACTTTTTAGCAAAACATAAAACCCCTTGTTAAAAAAATCTGAAAATTAATATGATATTTTGAAAATTAATGTAATATTTTAATATGATATTTTTTAGCTGGTTCTCCTTTTTTCCAGATAACCTCAAACACACTATATATCATTGAGTTGACCTTTTGGTCAAGTTCAGTTTCAGAAATATTATGCCATTCATTTACTATGGCTGCTTCCAGTTTATGGGCTGATGAACATGGTTTATTATTAGCATAAATTTTGCGATATAATGTGCCCCAAAGATTTTCTATGGGGTTCAAGTCTGAACTGCGATTTGGATACGGTAAAACATAAACTTTTTCTTTTTATGACATTCCTGGTTGGCTTTAGATGTATGGCAAGAGCACTGCCCTGCTGAAATATCCAGGTAGAGCAACATAATATAGGCCCAGACGGTATCAAATGATCATACAGCATATCTTGGTATTATACAGAATCCATATATTCGGAAATTCACTGTAAATCGCCCAATCTATTATGATTTAAGTATACTCGAACCATTTTACTGATTCTCCTTCTATTTGTCGGTTGAAACATTCATACGGTTCCTTCCTTAAGTCATACCAGTAGTGTTTGTAGCCGTCCAGACTGTCAAGGTTAAATTTCTTTTCAAAAGAGAATAGAATTTTGTTCCCACTAATCGTTCAATGATATGAACTTTTTTGTTCATTTTGTTCATGAAGCATGCATTTTATAATGATTCTTATGCGACGTATAATTTGTTAATTTTCTCAGGTGTTCTTAAAATATCTTAACAGACATCTTATCCAATTTTAAGAATAAAATTTAGATTAATTTTTAAAGTTGCAATTAGTCCAGAAAGAGTTTCCCGATCCATTTTAAACACACACGCTTAAAATAATGCTTATTATGTCTTCATCAGAAATATATAAATTCATTAGTGGTTTTATAATTTCTTCACACTGTAATATTAATCACACCATTGCTGAAAATATGTTAGATTTTTATGAGCTATAGAATGTTAAAACCCTAAAATTTAAGTTTTCTTCGTAAAACTCAAACAGGAAAAATATGTGGAGAATATTTGTACTTTGAACTTGAAATTTTGTTATTTAATAAAAATTATTAAGGAGTAAACTCAAAAACCCAGAAATAAACTTTCATTTTCAATAAAAATAATTAATATTTAAATTAAAATATTATGACTATAGACCCTTAATGCAGTGCAGGGCAGGGCAGGGCAGGGCATCACTATTTTTACAACGTAATTAAATAAAAAAAAAATCTTAGAATCTTATTTAAAATATAAGTAAACTCTTTCCATTTAATTGCGGAAGTACAATTTTATGCATCTCCCAAAAGCTTTTGCATCTCCCTTTCTCATTAAAATGTTTTAATTTTATCTCTTCTCTAAAGAATAATTTGATAGGCAAACGAGATTATAACGCCTCTGAGTTCTTTATTTTTTTTTTTAAAAAAAAAAAAACGCAAACAACTTCCATGCATTATTCTTTAGCTATTTAAGAAACATTAATTACTGTCTCAACAGGAAGAATTTGAGGCAGACTTTCCTGAAAAAAAAAAAGAAACTCTGAATAAATACAATTGCGTGAGAAATTCGAATCTTTAAATAAGGATTTTTTTTTCTCATTATCCAATTTCAACGAATAGCTCTCACAGGGCAAGATAAAATCAGGCGGTAAGGAGATAACCTTGATTAATGTGTAGGCAGCCCCACGCATTTTTGTTTGCAATTTTCTTCCATTTCTCAGTCCGTTTCTGTGTAATATCACAACAAAATTATGACATTGATTAACGTATGCAATATCAGAATGCTTTTATGTTTCTCTTCTATTTTTCTCTTCACCTTCTTTCTGGTAATAACAAGTTCGGATCTCCTTTACCATTAATAATAAATTTTATACTATTTTGAATTTTGATTAACTATGCATAGGGGCATAAATAAGATTCCATATTATGAAATTTCAAGAAAGATAGTTTTCAGGTGAGATTTACTAAGACGTAATTTGAGAACACAGCATTCCAAATGAAGCTTAGAATGACTTCATAAAATATCATGCTTTATCAGTGATGTGTTTTGAAAAAATGATACGAGTATTTGATTTATGTACTTAATAATAAACTGTCTTTAAAGTAAATATGTTTCTACCATTCAATGGTTTATTTGCTTACAATTGTAAGTATTCTCTTGATTTTTAATACGTAAACATATCCTTTATTGACTCTGAAAAAGAATCTAGATGAGGAATCATGAATATATTTTTATAAAAAACACAGCGGAATGTAGTTTGCATATTTTGTAAGCATATAATTGTACGAGGGGATATCGTAAAGTTTTAATTATTACTTGGAAATAACCGATATATATTTGCAGATAAAATTTATTACACATTACTTAATTCTTATGTATATAATGTTGCAAACTGCAGGTATTCTTGTTGATTTGTTTGGTTTTAGAAAACCGTAGATTGAAGTAAAACGCAACATTATAAAGCCCGAGGTATCGTAAATTTTTAATTATTACAAAAATTAATGGAGATAATTTTTTTTTGCATTTATTATTCTTAAGACATCACTACATAGTCACCATTCAGAGTTATATACTTCTGTTAACGTTTCTTGACTTTTCGATGGCCGTTATAATAGAATTCGGCAGATTGAACTTTATCATCATCAATAGCTTTAATTCGCAACATTATGAACATAAGGATCAATTATATGCACTTTGAATTTTATTACTTATTAATAATAAAAAAATTATATGCACTTTGATTTTTAATACTTATTAAAAACTTTTGGTTATTACTTATTAATAATAAAAGCTTTTTCCTATACCTCTTGTATTTTACAGTATTTTGAAAGAATACAGTTTTACAATATTCAAATATAACATTTGAAATTTGGATTGCTTATGTTTTTCACAAATGCTATCATTAATGTATATTTAATATGACACTGTATATGGGATAACATTCACAAAAAGTTGTTGTAACGGAACATATATGCTAATGTTTTTAAAATTAATGAGTTTAGGATATATCATATATAGCATAATTTAAAATAATTTTCGAACTAAAACAAATAAACCCTTTGCCTATTTGTAAGTTCTACTTTAAATTAGGAATGACAGATTAAGAATAATAATATTTCTAGGAATTAAAAATTAAGTTATTTTGAAAAATTATCTGCAATTCTTAGTATATTAAGAGATGCTTTTTACCAAATAACTGAATGTTTTTATTTTTTCTCTCCATTTTTTCCTCTCTCAAAACACATTTAAGCCAAATAAATTATTACATAGTGTAAAAATCATTAAAAGCAAATAGTCTTTTTTTTGTTCTTTTATGAAATTCTTTTTTTAATTAAATTTTATTTAAAAATAAGGAGACAAAAAGTTAAGACATTGCTGTCCTTTACCCCACGAAGAAATAGATATTTGTACCTTTTTAAGTACTATAAGGATAGGAGGGCTTAAATCTTCCAACTGCTTAGAAAAGAAGATTTTATTTCAAAACACCTTATGAAGTGAGCTAAATAAAATATTACTATCTTATTCTTAATATCTTAATCGTAGAAAAAGAAAGACATTAAATTCTAAGGACATTAAGAATAAAAGTTCTTGATTTAATAAAAAGAGTGAGACTTTACAGCGGTTATTTTTTCTTCCGACATAAGAAACTCTTTATTTATTTCACATACATAATCTTCATTCAACTTGCAAGACATTTAGAAACAGTTATTGAATCTTGCTTGCTTGGAGAAACAAACGAGTTTATGAGCTTTTGAGTGGAGCATGGATAATCAGAATTTAAATTTAGTTTCTGATCATTGTGATTGGGATCATTGATTAACATCGATCTTAGAAGCAACACTAGGAGTATTGATGACAGACTTCGTATTTTTGAACCTCGTTCAAGTGACATGGACGACACCTGATCTTGTACCTCCCTCTCCTAACTTCTGAACCACACCCACGGGAGGACATGGGATCTCGACCAGTTTAAACGTAAATCAGCCTGGCTACACGGCATGTGTTAAGTAGCGTCGAGTTAAGTCTCGAACCCACGACTCGACGAAAACAACACCGACCGTGAGTACACTATCATGACCAACAGGTTGTCAAAATAGGTTAGTCAAATAGGTTGTATTTTAGTCAAAAAGCTGCTAAAGAAGAGAATATTTTTCCAACACGCCACGCGAATATATATAAATAAGTAAATATTTATTCAAAAACATGATTTCCAGGGGTATGCCTCGGCATGCTATTATGGAAACTCAGAATTAGAAATTTATATAAAAAAAAAAAAGTGATCGAACTTTATATTTTATGATGATACATAAGCTTATTTTCTCTTAATTTAATTCTTGATGCGGAAAGATGGTATGGAATTATAAAGTTTCATATTAATAAAATACGTTTATTGATTTCACAAAGTTTGCAGTCGAACTTATTTTCAATCTTTGTCGGTGTATCTCAGAGTTATATCTCAAAAGTATTTTCAATGAAACTATTTTCTTAAATATATTAGGAAAATATGTGGTCAAAAATACTTTTGAAAGGATGGAATAAATTATAAACATGAATTTGCTCAGAACAGTTTTACTAAAAAATTGTTTTAAAAATAAATTAGACGATGTAAAACTGTTTGAAAGAGTTAGATTTATAATGGTGATCTTAACTTATAAATACGAAAATACGATATATTTACCTTTTTAGATTATATTATGAATATAGCGCATTATATATATATATATATATATATATATATATATATATATAGCCTAGTATTAATGGTTTTGGATTCGTGGCCGGCCGTTTTCGTTCAGTCGCGGGTTCGATCATTGACTGCTAAAGACCCGCCGTGTAGCTGGGGCTGATGCTCGTTAAATCTATTGGGGCCCAAAGTGCTCCCGTTGGCGTGGTGTGGAAGTTAGGAGAGAGGGTGACGGCTCAGGTGTCGTCCTCGTCACTTGACCGAGGTTCAAAATTACGAGGTCCGTCGCCAATAGCCCTCGAGTTGCTTCTAGTGCGACGTTAATAAAAACTAAACTAAACCAAACTAAGAAAGACGATGAAATCAGTATTTAGTATTGTTGCTACTGTTGGCAATAACCACGGATACACGACTCTCAGCATCCAATGAAAGAGGCTTTGGTATTGCAGCCTATGCTCTTTCCACACTCTGCCAAAGTTGATCATGTGTCGCAGTGGGTGGTGGATGCAGGGTCAAAAGTTAACTAATCATCGACCATATATGCTAGACAGGTGATAGATCGGGAGACTAGACAGGCCAAGATAGTAATGTAATCTGGAGGGCGCAAATGAAGTCCTTAACAAAAGTGCCACGTGTGGTTGAGTATTGCCCTATTGGAATGTGGCCATTAGCAAGCTCTGAAAGTAACGGAGGTCAAAAGGCTCCAATACCTCACAGATAGCTGTGCCTGGTCATTGTACTGGAATCGCGTACTAGAGAAGGGTGTGAGTTAGTAGATCTGATGCCACTCCAAGTCACAATAAGAGGTTCATGATTAGTATTGGGATGCATAAGGAAATTGTTAAGCAACCTGCTTCCACGGTATCTTCAGACCCTAATCCAACAATCATGGTTTTACAAGCAGAAGCGTAACTCGTATATACAGATATTATCTTGCCCTTAGGTTGTCATAGTCCATTGCTCAATGCAACATTCGCACATAAACTCCAACAGCCTAGACACAAAGGAAATCGCAACAACGGACGCCTTACGGATATTCCAGTGTGATGCAAGCGACCTCACAGTGGAATGGTACTCGCGAACACAGGTTGTTGTGCAGAAGATCGTATTTATTGCGATGATTCCTGATAAGAGAGAGCAATACATTATTGCCATGAACACATTATGCCTTTCATCTCATATAGTAGTGCGTACGAAGTGGGTACAAAAGGTGCTGTCGGTTCGATGTTCCTTTCAGCACCATTCGATTACATATAATCCGCAATCTTCTATGAACGACAATTTTTTCCCGATCAAACTCAGAAACATGCTCGAATGATCGAATGACACATTCTTCTTCGAGACATACTGAAAACAAATGCACAATTTGCAAACAAATGCAAACAAATGCATCACCGAAAACAAATGCACGATTATGCACGATTGTAGTTAAGAATAACATTTTGTTCTCCCCTCATATATCACAAGTTTGTGGCATTACAGGCTCCCATGATATGCGTCAACGCTTAAATGCTAATTATTTGCATTTCACATCACAGTGCACTTACAGTGAAAACTTCATGTGGTTTTGGATTGCTTCAATAGCGGTATTATATATATATATATATATATATATATATATATATATATATATATATATATATAACCATATATATATATATAAGTTTAAAGAAATACTGCCATTATTAAAAATAAATGCTCTATATAATCAAAAATTTTAATAATAAACGGATTTATGCTATTGATAGCTATGATATTAAAAAATATTTTTAATTCTTTTGACATAGAAGATCTTATTAAAGTTTCAAAAATGAGATTTTTAATTACTTTAATATCTCTGAGTTATTGAATATGAAAAATTTAATTATTCAGTTATGTAGTCTTGAAAAATTATATATCTTTTGACAATAATATATATAAACAGATTAAAGGTGCACCACAAAGTGGGCAAGCAAATTAATTGTTTAGCCAATATATGTTTACATTTTTATGAAGATAATTTTTTTTTGTTTATAATAGTTTTAAGATAACTTGATAAATTAATGATGATGTTTTCTTTCAAATTAATAATACAAAAATGTTGAGCTTTTCTTATATTTCTATCCAGAGTATTTAAATTTATTGCAAATAAATGTTAATAAAAATGAAACGGAGTATTTAGATTTAAAAAAAATACAAGGTTATAAAAATTTCAGTAATATATATGATGAAAGGGTTATTTTTCTTTTACGATAAATAAATAACTCTTATGACCTTAGCTCTCATTAAGCTGGAAAATTTTTAGGAACCTAATTTATAATAATATTTTACATAATATTTTAGACTTGTGTCTAAAATACAGGTTATTTACATTAATTTGTATAAGCTTAAAATTTTTTCTGCAAGCAATTTTCTTTGGAATTTCATGCAGAGTAATTTAAAGTATAATTATAAGTATAATTTAAAGTTAGTCTTTTTTCTGTTATTAAATTTTATTTTTTTTCTCATTTTTCACTAATTTTGATTTATTTATTCTTTTTAAAGTTTTTGCAATTTTTCTCGCATCACTACTCTTTCTCTTCGAGAAAGGGTATTGTGCAACATTTTGGGTTGAAGATTATTTTCTTTTACGAGAGAAATTTATGTGAACTTTGTTGCTGCTCATGCGCCTCAGTTAAGTTTTTGTAATAATTTTTAATTTGTTTGATTTATATTGTTCAGATTATTTTTTTTTCTATTTTCATTTGAAACACATGAAAATATCTCTTTGTCTACATATATGTCTTACTTTATATTTCTTCTTTTGTATCTTCATTATGTGAATTTATGAAATTTCTATTATGATTTATAAGACTTTTCTATTGGGATTATTCGGTACCTTTATAACATTGTTTAACCAACAAATTTGTTAAAAGTAATGTTTAGAATTTAAAAATGTTACATTTTCTTTTCATTGTGGTTTTTCTATTCTTTGGTTTGTACTTATTTACAAATTGAACTTAATCTACTTGCCATTATTTATAGGTTTAGTATTCATTCACGTATATTGAGGTCTTTCTGTATTGAAGAGCAAATTTTCTTTTTCACTGTTATGTATTACGAATTTGAAAATTATTCATTGTAGGAGGCCGTTGGACTTCCGTTTAATGCTATTTAGGGCGAGGGGTTAGGTGGTTTCAACAAATTTATCTGTTAATGTAGCAATGTTTCATTAGGATGTATAGGTTACTCATAGACAACAACTGCATACATAATCCCAACAGACTATATAAGATATATGGATAGAATGCTATACCGTGGGCGCATTCTTGATCTTGATTGAGGTCTTTCTACTTGTATCGTCTGGTCGCTAAGGGACGTCTCCGCCTATGGGATAGGCAGTATATGGTTTAGTTAATAAGGGTGGTTACATCATTAATTTTTTTATGGTTTTCCATAAATTAAATAAATGTTTGCATTCTGTGTAACTTTTAAAATTTCTTCTGTTGTAGAGTATGCTTCTATACTAGTTTTGTTAATTTTTTTGAAAATTATTTCTTTATATTAAGGAATTACTATTTTCATAATATATATATATATATATATATATATATATATATATATATATATATAATTACAGTTTTTGATATTATTGTAATTTGTCAAGTACAAAACAATCAATTGTGAACTCAAATTATGTAAGTAATCTCAAATGAAAAATAAATTAATAAATAAATGTAATAATTTATCACTATAATGAATTACTTTCGTGCAGAATTGGTTATAAAGAAGCTATTAATAACTTGTATGTCTCCAACATAGTTTGTTTTTTAATGTTTTTAATGTTGCCCCAAATATGTTTAGTTATGTTTTGTTTACGAAAGTTTGCATATTTGCGTAAAACTTTTGAGCCAAATGTTTCTTGAATCTGTATGTTTAAAAAATAATTTCTGATTAGATGCTATTTCTCTCTTGTATGTGTATGGAGTCAGAGATAATATTTTTACAACAGCAACATGATTAGAGTTATTTAAATATATCACCACAATATTGCTATATAATTATTTAGGTCCAGTCTGAAATGGATTCTGACCTACTGATTTCCTTATGCATCTAAAGCCTCAAAGCTATGAAATAGCAAAGATCTTTTTTATTTTTCTATCCTATGGAAAAAAAGGAGATTGTAGTTAATTTACGATATCATAGCTTTTTCAGACTTTTTCTGAAATATTTCATACACATTAATTTATTTCTATTTTAGAGATTAGTAGATTCAAACAGTTGTTTTTTTTATCTATATTATTCTAGATTAAGTATCATTGAAATTATTTACTTCAAACTGAAACGGAATTTGAGATTCTCTTTATTTTACATCAAAAAGTTATCGTGTTTAAAAATCTTTTTTATTATGTGTTGATTGGTTGTTTATTAACATCACACTTGGAAGCAACACAAGGGCGTAATTTTGAGTCTCGATAAAGTAACGAGAGCGACATCTGAATTGGCCCTTCACTCTCCACACTTCCACACCGTACTAAAGCGAGGCCAATGAGCCACGACAGATTTAGCGTGATTCAACCCCGTTACATAGCGGGGTCTTTAATGTCATGTGGACTCGAACCCACGAATAACAGAAACAACTTTGGCCATGAGCTGGCGACCTCTTATGTGTTGAAGTACAATTGCTTAAAATTAATATAATTTTTTTAAATTAGAAAATGGGATTTATTTTTTATCACAGAAATCACTCTAATTGTAAAATAAATATTTCATATTTCCTAAATAATTTTTGAGTGGGAAAGATTTAATTATTTTTATTACGCATACAACATTCAAATATTTTTCTTTCATTATCTGAGAAAAGTTTCTCGTTTCATATCTTAAAGTCGGTATGTTATTAATCCTTTGTTATTCAAGTATTGATTTTAGACTTTTCTCTGAGTAATTCTAGCTCCCGAAAGCTCTCAGAAATAATTACTTTCAGCTTTTTCTAACTTTGTTTTCAATCTCACCGAAATCTATTTTCAAAAAATATTTTTTCACCTCTGGGTTCTGAATAAACCAAATGAACCAATATTCATTTCTCTTTTTGTTTTACATGTCTTCTGAAGTTTAAGATCTAAAGTAATAAGTTATTTACAGCTCAAATAATTTCTTAAGTAGTTTTTCTGCGATGTGTGTTTCTTTTTGTCTTACCATTCTTCATTAAATCTATTTCTTCAAGTGACAATAATTCATTTGATATGTCCGGAAATAGTTTGGAATTAATATGTATAATGTTTCTTGTCTGAAAAATCTAATATCCTGTTCTGAGAAATTCAATTACTTGGCATTTAATAGGAAAAAAAAACAGTATTGGAATTTTCTATAAAAGGCTTGTGATTTAATATTGATTTCCCAGTTTCCAATTTCAGACATAAGTAACATAAATTTTTAAAATTAGTTATATAGACTTTTACGCACTAATCTCGCCGTTTCTGGTTTTATTTAATGAAAGGATATTTTTCTCTTATTACACAGTTATAATTTTAAAATTAATCGCATAGAATGTTCTAATTATAGGGAGAGAGGGGTGCCAGCTTAGGTATCGCCCTCGTCACTTGACCGTGGTTCAAAATTACGAGATCTGTCACCAATAGCCCTCGTGTCTCTTCTAGTGCGACGTTAATGAAAACTAAACTAAAATCTAATTTTAGAATAAATGATTTCTTTTACACATATGTAATGATATTTTTCATTGGGTTATACATCTTAGAAAAGATTGAATATTTATTTTTTTCTCTCTATTTTCAAATATAAACTTTGCAAAAATAATCAAAATTTTAAATACAGGACTATACAAAATTACATACATACATTCATACACGAACGCACACACACATTTTATCTAATTAGTTTCAACATTAAATGGAATTGAACAATTAAAAACAAATTCGATGGAAGGAATGAGATGAATCACTTAGTTTTTCAATATATTTGAAGAGTTTGTAGAGTCTTAATTTTATTTTCCCTGTATATACATTCAATATAGTTTTCTAATATCATCCTGTTTCTTTGTTTTTATACAGTCTTCTATTGACCGATTGTTATCGCACTTAGATGTAACACAAGGGCTAATGGCGGTGGACTTCATAATTTTGAACCTAGATCAAGTGATGATGATGGCATCTGAGATGCCCCCCCCTCTTCTCTTCAAACTTCCACACTGCACCACGAGAAAACTTGGAGCTTTGGCAGAGTTAACGTACAAACCCGCTTCATGGAGAGCTTTAGGGGTATCAAGAGTTTTTCGATGAAACTTTAATTGTTTACAAAAATGTTCTTGGCAAGAATTATCGACAAATCTTCAATGGCACTCACATTCACAAATGTACATGCTAAAGTGTTCAACCCCTCTTTTTTCACTACAAAATTTATATATTGTTAAAAGTTGTATTTATAGATTTAGAAACATAGTTGTACCCTAATGCGTAAAATTTTTGTGTACTTCTTTTACGTCCATACTTTTGACAGGGTTTGGAATTATTCTGAAACAGTTTATCATTTTTTTGGATCTCGTACACATTCTTGAAAGAACTGCTACATTCAAAACTAAAATGAGTTTATCTGATTGATCAACCGTAGCACAGCCTGATAGTCATCTCTACCAATGTTTTGTTTGTATCAAACAGAGTAATTATTCTTATCCCAACAGTTAAGCGACTAAATGAGCCAAGCCATTAGGTTGCATTCCACAGCAGTTTCTTTTCGGGGAACATTTTGTTTAATCCATAAGTAACACTGAAATCAATTAAACTGTCTGTTAAACTTTTAATCACTAAGAGTAACTCAGAAGAAAATGCTAATGATAGTTCTATGCTTTGGACCGTCATCTTTCTAAATCTAGCAGAAATTTAATGATTTTTTTTGTAAAGAAGATGTAATGATTTTCCGGAATTTAGAATATTTTTTATTTAATTAAAATTTATTGATTTCCTTCTAACAATTTAACTCCTTAAGTATTAATCAATTGAAGGAGCTCAAAAAAACAGGCTTGAATCTATTTTTTTTTGCATTATGAATGATTTCAATCAGTAAAAGTAAAAAAAAAAAAGAACTGGAATTTTAAAAGTAATCCCATTCTGAATTATATTGAAATAAAAGAATTAGATCGGAACTTTTTGACATTTAATTAATTTTTTGTTGTGTAGAGAGAACATCTTTTTATAACTTATAAAATTATAGAATTTTGGATGTTTACAATATTCACTTCTTTTTTCATGATTTACTGACAAAATTCTATTTTTTTTATTTACATATAATTTTATATTTTAAAGCGCTTTAACTTAGAGTGTCTTACACTTATTTAGAAGATCATCTTTATTGAGAAAAGATTTAGCAAGATGTACCTTAAAGTAAGGTATAATATAAAATAAATTAAGCAGTTTTTGTGTGATATTTTCCATTCCCTTTATTTTTGTATTGATTGAAATCAATACTTTCCTTATTTTCTTATTAGGGAATGATATTAGCTCCTTTTATTTACAAATTCTATTAAATAATTATTATAAAAATGTAATATTTATTGTTTACACGTAACGTAGTACACATATTTGAATAAATTATACATGTATACATTGTTAAGCCTAGATCCGGAATTCTACACCAGAGCAAACTCTTGAAAAGTACGAATCCTTAATTGGAATACCGAGAGCTGAAACTTGGAATAGTGAGAGCTGAATTAAAATTCAAGTTCTAATAATTCAGAACATAAATTATTTCCTTAAAAAGAATTTTCTGTAAATTTTTATTCAGATTCTGTGCAGCATTAGCCATTTGAGACTAAAGTATTATTTGTAGAGTTGAAGATATCTGTTTGAAAGTTTGAAGCCTGTTTGAATATTCAACGTGTTTTAAGCTGAATGTTTGAGTTTGTAGTCACGTTGCTAGATAAGTCTGGTATGAGTAACAGTCACACTCTAGCTATCACTGCATAGTATTTGGATGTTTTCTAAAAATATTAAGTGAAACAAGTAATTTCTTCACATTTTTTATGTTATCAAAGTCATATTTTGATAATATTTAAGAAATATTTTAACAATGCTATATTATTATTCAAATTATTTTATATATGCAGAAATTTTAGTGATAATGAAGCATACGATTAAATTATGAATTGTTCGGATATATTCATCAGCTCTGATATTGATCACATATTTATCTAATTGACCTTGAGAGGTTAGCTTTTATTTTTAGTTTTCCATTTGGTAATCATGATATTAAAGTATTACTTGGTGAGTTGAAAATATATATGTTGAAAGCTCGCAGCCTATTTGAATATTCATAGTGTAGTGTAGTGTTTTAAACTATATATATATATATATTAAGAATATGCTGTATTATTATTAAAATTATTTTATACAAGTAGAAATTTTAGTGAGCATGGAACAGAAGATTATATTGTGGATGGTATGAGGTATTGCAATTACAATTGATAGTTTGTCCTGAATGGATGTGAGTAATTTCAGCGAAAACCCCTATCGCAATAGTCTGAAATGGTTTTTTCTATCACGAACGCTAACTTTCACTGGAAAAATGTATTTTATGCAAATTTTCTCTTAAACAGTGACCTATTCTAAAAAGCATTTCAAGCGGAGGATAGTGATTTTCGAGGTTCTTCTTCCCAAAGTGCTGACTGGGGTGAGTAACAATTTGATTGAGAGCAATATAGATCTGAGTTGACCTAATAGATACGATTAAAATGCGCTTGTATTTGAAAACATATGGCACAAATTATTGTTACCACTGGGTGCTGCCATCTGTTAAACAGAGCAGAAACAAATTTGGCATTGATTCATAAGTTAGTTTTGATTTGGTAGCCGTTTGAAACCAAATCAAAATTTGATTGCTGTCACCGTCGGTGCTAGACATGGATTCATCACTATGCACCGGAAATCCAGCAAAAATCAAAATCTTGGGTTGCTTCCCGGGGAATCGTTTCCAAAAAAGGTGAAGAGGATCTTATAGGCTGGAAAAGTTACGATGAAGAATTTTTGAAATACGAAAGACTTCATGATCTTGAATACGAGTAACTGAGACTTATACAGCCATTTAGTGTGTTATGATGCTTAATAAAAAAACATTTTTGTTCACTTTTACTTTTTAATATTATAACAACAATATGTTATGAGTTCACTAACCAAAATGATTATTTAAGATCAAAGGAACATTTTGTGTTCGAATTTCTGCTTCTAATATGAATGGATCCTCATTTTATTTAAAAATATATTGTTCCATTTATATTGCATTTCTAATTTTTTCTTTAGTTTTAACTCATATATATTATACAATGATTTAAAAAGCTCCATTTTGGAATTTATTAAATATGGTAAATAAATACATGTTTCTTAATAATAGGGGCACTTAATGACCCCCCCCCCCCATGGCCTTTCCTGTTTCATATTTTTATCTGGTTCCGAGGACGTCATCTGAGTTTTATCTCCCTCTCCAAACTTCCACATCGCACTAAGGAAAAACTTGGGACCTCGACCAGATATAACGTGCATCAACAAGGCGGATCTTTAGTGGTATCAGAGCTCGAACCTACGACTCGACAGAAACAACCCCGGCCGCAAGATCGAACCATGGCTACCGCGGCCACGTCATAAATTCATTATTGTCACATGTTTGCCTAATTTACCTTGTGAAGTTGGATCTTATTTTGGGAGTGGTTTTATAATACTTTATCAATTTTTTTCCTTCCAACGAGTCCATGTTTATATTTTTACTACGAAGTGAACTGTATTTTCTAGTTTGATATAAAAGAGCTTTCTTGGACGCAGTTGTGATGAAAGACCGATAATGTAAATTGTTTAGTTTCTTAAAGAGGAATGTTTGTCAATCATTGTTGTAGTTTCTGGGGGATTTAACTTAAAGTGTATTGCTTTATACTTAGAATACTTTTTTTGCTTCACCATTTATTTAATAACAATAATTTTGAATCTGTTGTAATTTCCTCATAATTTTTAAATAATAATTATTTTTTTTACCTCAACCTAAAGTTTACTGATTTCTTACCTTTCAAGGTATAAATGTGAAATAATTTAAATGAGTTAAAGGAACTGTTCTAACTTTTATTTTTATTTGTGTATGTCAGACATCCTACGGACTCTAAATACGTACTAATTATAAGAATAATACATGATCTCAAAATATTTTAACTATATAAAAAGTCTAATAAGAAAAAAACTGTCGAACTTTTTGTTGAATTTTTGCTTCGCACATTTTAAAAAATTATTCACAGAGTTTATTAGTCATTCCATTGATTTTAAAATTAATTTAAAAAGTTCAAATTAATTTAAAATATTCCATTTTTTTCAATAATTTAGTCATTTGTTATGAGCTTGAAAAATATATATAGTTCATAATGTTATTGGAAATGGATTTTTCCTACATACAGCTGTTAGAAAAACATTGAACTTATTTTATGATGTTATATTTTGTATTGCTCTCTTTTCTAAATGTCTGTGTGTGTACATATAAAATTAATAATTTGTTTTTAGTTTTAAGCAAAATTAATAAATATAACGATTTTTTATTGAATTTTTCAAAGCGAATAATAATTAATAACTTATAAATTCTGAATGCATGTAAAAATGGCTAAGCTTTGAAAAACATTCGATTGAATAAGAAAACTTTTGATTGAACGCCAAATAGACTTCCTCATGGTCACTTGAGTGCATAAGCAATGCAACTTCGTGGGAGAGGCAGAAAGAATATTGATATTATTTTTCACACACCACTAGAAGAAAATAATTAGGCATTATATTATTTACTGCATAAAAGATCCGGTATTACTGTGCTCTTAGACATTTTGAGAAGATTATGGCTCCCATTGGTACATCAGGTCAATAAAGAAGATTAATCAACACAGCTACCCTATTCAGCATACAAGAAAGCTTTTTTTGTAACAAGAAAAAATGATTAACCTATAATGTCGAAAGAATGAAATTTTAATTAGATTTTCTAAATAATTCTATACTCTTAAGAGGTTTCTTATTATCTCAGTGTAATAAACACATCTTCGCTCCTAAAAGATTTAGTACTAAAAGCAATATTTCCTAAGATAAGAATTTTTATTAACTTTGAGAAACTAAAAAGGCGTCATTGGTTTAATTTAAATTGCGTTTAAAGACCTTAAATAAAAGTTTTACTAAAAAAGAATATAATCAGTTTGGTGATTCTTTTAAATATTAATTTTTAGTTTTCATAGATATATTTACTAAATTACAATTAATGTTGAGACATTTGACTTTTGTTTATAAAGTAAACTTATTTCATTTTTACATAAAATGAAGATTCTAGAATTATATTTAAAAGATTGAAATCACATATCTACAGAAAAAATTTGTACTTGTATTTATTTAATTTTTTGAATGTTTTAATTGGAGTAAAAAAAAAAAGCCATTCCACGAATTGCTTAACTTTTCCAAATAATTATTTTTCTATTAATAGTGCACTATATTTTTTTTCAATGGAAAATGAATTTCTTACAATTCTAAGAGAAACCGAATTCTCTTTCTATGAATTAAAATGAAACAATTAATTTCTATATGAATCTCGTATTATTTCATTTGGCTTATCTGCTTTTGTATGAGGCATTCATATCTAGTTTTAATCTTTTTTCTGAGAGGATGTTGAGAAATCAGCAGACACTTTTTTTGCACACATGCACACACACACACACAAATCTTTTAAGGAAATCATTAGTGTAATGCCTGTTTCAGGAAGGCAATTATGTTATTACACGAAAACAGAAGCTGATAATATTGTATACCTTACAAGAAAAGAATCCCTTATTAATTCACTACAATACATGGAATAGCAAAGAAGAAAAAGTTCTTTCGATGCGGAGTTTTGTGACTTATATAAAAGGATGCCCTTTTTTATCCTCGAAATCTACGTATTCTGTTTTGCAGTACATATTGTTAACAAAATGAGGGTATATGTAAAATAGGGTTGTGAAATAAAATGTAAAGGTTAAAGAGAGAAAGTCATTAATTCAAAACAAACAAAACATGTTTATGTTAGCAAAACCGATGGACAACTTTTAAAAGACTTTTACACCTTTTGCATCTAGTATTAAAGCTGTAAGAGATGTTTTAAGTAATTACTAAGCAAATAAAACTTGTTTCCTTATTGTTTTATTCTTTAACGACATTCTTTTGTTTAATACCTTTATAAAGTATATAAATTTATTTTAGAACTTTTTTTCCTGAGAATGACTGTTCAAAATAAGATTTACATTCTTTACTCGGATAGCAACTAAAGAATACTGAATTCTCTTTCTGTTCGTATTTTCATTTATGTTTTTACTTCCTTCCTTTGAATGACTATTAATAAAAATATAAATACTAATTCAACGGTTTAAAGTAAATAGATGCTCTGCTATACTCCTGACTAGAATATTTTCCATCATAGAGAGCTGTAATTCTAAGAATAGCTCAAAGTTGATATTTATATGATTAGAGATCTATTAAGAAATAAAGGAAAGAACAATAATGATAAATTTTTTTCTTAATTTACTAAACATGAGATTAAAAATTTTTGAGATTCGATATTTAAGGGCGAAGGATATATTTTCTTATGTTATTCAGTTTATTTCAAAAGTTACTTTTCTCTAGTTACGATGTCATGAGCAAATCTAAATTTTAATTGTTATACATAAAATATAACTATTGAATTTAATTTAATGAAACAAATATTAATATCCTGTCGCAATATTTAGTCTTTAAAATATACGTAGATGATTCTTATAAAGATTTGAAGTCATGCAACGAATTATGTTTAACTATACATAGTTTTACATAGTTTTGAACAAAATATGATTATTTATTTTTAAAATATTTTGAACGTTTTTCTTCAACAATACTCCGATTTATTGTTTTTTAGTAATTCTTTTTACTCATTCTAATATAAATGTATAAAGAATTTAATTTAAAAGCCCATATTAAATCTTTCTATGTAACACAAAAAACAATAACTCTCATTAAATATATTTTAATTGAAAAATGAATCCAAATTATATTTAAAAAGTTTGTTTTCTTAACATAGAATAAAATTTTAGGAATTTTATACTGCTTTCATATCATTATAATTATTAAGGCTGTTCAGTGACTTGACCAATGCGTATTGTTAGAAATTCTGATTTCTTTTTATTAAAACCTGTTAATTATTCATTTGTTAAAAGAAAACATACTCCTATAAATATATATTAAATGTAGAAAACTTCTGTATCAGTCTTGCGTAGTTTTCGGACAGAATCATAGATGGCGGTCACGTCGAGAGAAGTTCTAAGAGGGAAATAGTGTCAGAGGAACAGTTTAAATATTCTTTCGGTTAACAAAATTTTGGTACAACAGCTGTTTTTAGTTTAACACATTCATACAATTAAAATCTTGCGACACTTATCATGATTGTAACAGAGGTATCTTTAATTTTTTTAAATCAGAAAACAAAACTAGAAAAAAGTGTTAAGAGAGAAGATAATTTCTCTTTTATACAACCCTTTAAAATATTTTAGAGAACATTTTAGAAGTTAAAATCTAATTAACAGAAATACGCCCTGGATCCAGGCTTCATTAAAGAATGTAACATCTTACTTATAAACACTTTCGAAGGTAAGAAAATTTAAGCTGTGTTAAAAAGAAAGATCTATCCAATTATCGGATACATTACGAAAGTATAGAACGACTAAAATGCTAAATAAAATTACTTAACTGTAAAGTAAAGCGGTAGTATAATTATTTTGATATTTTGGAGGTAGCTTTGAAATCAGAGAAGTTTGACTGTAAGGCATTGATAATTATCATGCAACTGGGTAGTTTGTATGCTTTAGTCTGGCATGGCGTATATACGTAAAAAACAAAGAACATACGTTAACTGAGACAGGTTTAAAGAATTAATTGAGGATCTTAATTAGTAGTTATTTCACTTAGAATGACCACTTGTTAAACAAACATCTGTCATGCTTATTTGTTTTAAAAAAGAAATGAGACTATTTAAAAAAATAGCATTCGTCAGAAATTTTCAAAAGAAAATATTTACTCAATTTTCCAATTTTTAACATTTTTATTTCATGCATATTCTTACATATAATTTTGAGTTAATATTAGTAGATATTATATTAATAAAATAATACATAACAGGAGAAAATGTTATGACTTTTTTCAAATTATGGAGCAAATAACAGCTACAAATAGAGTTCTTCTTAACAAAATATTGAATAAATTGCTTAAAAGGAAATTAAATTGCTTAAAATATAATAACACGGTATTCTATTTTTCATGCTGATAATATTTAAGTTGCCTCATTATTAATTTTAAATAGTAGAAAAGGGAAAAGAAATATTTACTACGTGTGGACATCTCCAAAATATTTTTTTTAGGTAAGGGAAATCTTTTTTCCTCATAAAATAGTATAAAATAAGATTTCAATGCGGAATTCCAGTAAAGTATTAATTTTGTGGCTAAATTAATAATCTTGATTCGTCTAATGATTTGCTTTGGTAAATTCCAGATATAATGAGCTAAGCATATGCTATTCCTCTAGAGAGGAAATATTTCTTCCGGGTTCGCAGTTGATTACAGTTCAAAACTTTTGGTAAAAAACTTCAGGAGTAAAAGTAAAAGATTCTTACATTAAATTGGATCTAGTTTTTATCGAAAATAGAACTGATAATTTAATACGAATCGTTGCGCGAGATTTGAGACGTGAGCAGAAAGTTTATCGAAAGAAAATAGAATCATTTTAAAATCGGATTCCAGAGGAAATTCCCAGTTTGCGCGCAACTAAAATTTAACTCCTAAGATGGGTCTTATCTGTGAATTGAGACCTTTGATCTGAAGAAACAGTAAAATATATGTTAGAGTAAATTATATTTCTATAATAAATCCTCCAGTTCAGAGGAGATATCTTTTTATCTGCTTACTATCTTTTCTTTTTAAAAGATAGCAAGTAGCTATTTATGATGCGTAAAAGTTTAAATTATTATAAACATTGATTTCAAATGAATATGTAACAATGACGTGCAACATTTAAGCGATAAAGAGGTGATTTTTTTTGTTTATGAAGAGAGAGATTTTTGTTTAATTAAACAATATGATATTTTTTAATAAAACGCAGAAAAAATGTAAGGGGAAAAAACCACGTAGTTAAGTTGCATGAAATGAAAAGTTTTGAGATATTTTTATATTATTAATAAGTTAACCGGTAGGGCGTTGCGAACTATAAATGATGCATTATAATTACTGTATGATATAAAAGGGTCTATTTATACTATCGGAAAGGACATATGCTCATGAAATTTGGAGGTATTTAATTTTCAATCAAACTTTTTCTCAGGAGATCAACTGACAAGATATTTATAGGTTAATAAAATCCACTGTATCAGAAGTATGTACTCAAATAATAGCTGCTTATTATTTAAGTGAATATATGAATGATTGGCTTAAAGGAATTCAACGAGATCAGTATTTTATACGTATGTAGATAACGGGATTTCGAGATTAACAATTCATTTACATGAATAAAATGCATTCATTTTAGAACAGATGTTTAAATTTTAACTAACACATCGATCAATAACTCCCGAGACTAACCCAGAGATGGCGCTCGTAGTAAACCAGTAACCAAGTCTTTCTAGAGTACTAACCTTTGCTTGAAACGTGTCAAAATTTTAAGTCGATCGGACCAGGAAAAAGGTTTTTTGAAGTGAAGTGAAAAAGGTTTTTTCCAAGTGGGTGCCGCGATTGCTTTCGATGGAACAAAAACAGCAACGAGTCGATGATTCAGAACGCTATTTACTCGCAACAAAAAAGATTTCTTAAGAAAAAAAAAAAAAAAAAAATTGGGGAAAAAAAAAAAAAAAAAATTTGGAAAAACGTTGGAACGGTTGTATCACCCTAAAAGGTGATTAACAAAAGGTGTTATGTTGATGAATAAAAAAAAATTTTGCAAAAAAAATGTTGTTTTCAATTTTAGACTCGGGAGTTATTGATCGATGTGTTAATGTATTCTTTGAGTTTCATTCTATAATTATTAGGAAAAGAACCTGGGTGTTAATTTTAATAGAAACAATTTGAGTTAAAGAAAGTATGCTTTCAAAGAAAGGTTTTTTAGAAAATATTAACTCATTTTTTATGAAAAATGTAAGCAAACAAAACTAAAACATTGCTGAAGGCTTGAAAATATATGATTTTATATTTAATGAAAATATTCTAGCATTTTAAATAGACATGTTTTATAGGTTTTAAGGATATAATTTTCCATTTTCTTCAGCCCCTATCTTCCAAGAAGTAAATTAATTATTATTCACTCTTCAATACTCAAGACCAGTGGTTCCCTAACCTTTTCCAATCACGGTGCCTTTGAATGAATTAAAATTTTCCCACAGTGTCGTACTCTTTGTAAAAGCATGACTAATTATAAATGAGAGGTAAAAATATGGGGTTAAGTGGGATCCTTGTGAAGAGGCCGTGGATTTTCACAGGATGCCGTGGTACACACTTTTGCATCTAGTTCCAGTTCTAGGCTGTGGTTTTATCTAATCTAGAAATGACAGATCCTTCTTAGTGAAAAATAAGGAGCGAATGGCTTGTATTGATTAAAAAACGCTACACAATGGTTAATTGATGGATAGTTTTATTAATACCGGATTTTTAAGCAACCCAAGAACTACTGGCAATGAACCTCGTAAAATTGAGCATCAGTCAAGTGACGAGGACAATACCTGAGCAGTCATCTCACTTTCCAAACTTCTACACAACTTCGACGTGATAACATTGAGTCTTAACAGATTTAACATGCATCAGTTCCATTACTTGATGGATCTTTAGAGTAATCAGGATTCGAACCCTCGTTTCAGCAGATTCAACGCCGTTCAAGAGTTCGTAATAATGAGCACTCGTCTATCGCCGTCAGGGCTAAGCAATGGGTTAAGGGTATTATATTTTTGAATTCTTAACAACGGTTGAACGAGGAAAATGTCGCCTTCCTTTCCAAACCTTCATGTCGCCTTCCTTTCCAAACCTTCATGTCGCCACATATTAGGAATTTTAAACTGTATTAGAAATTTAACGTACAGAAGTCTAGTACATTTCACATGAAAAAGTACTAAGTAATTAAAAATGAGGTAAAAGGTCAGGAAATGTCCTTATTACTTAATTTTGGCTCAAAACTGCTTGGGCGTTTTCCTTAACTCGCGTGTTTCTGTTTTGGGATGTTAATTCAACAAATGCAATACAATCTACAAGCCCAACTCAAGACTGAGAGAGAAAAACATTAAAATTTAATAGGTTCGGAATGAAAAACTCACTTAAGACTACATTAAATTTTAGGACTGTCAAAGATTGTTGAACGAATTCAAATTTTGAGAGAAAAAGTCCTTAGTGATTTTCATTAATATAATTTTAATAATTTTTTTCTTTTAAACAAATATTCGTAAATGTTTTTTGATTGTTAACTACAATCAGTCATGTGTATAATTTCAAATGTTATCACCTTTTAAGATTTATCTACTGCAAATTAAGAAGAATTCTCCTTTTTTTTCCAGAACATTTCACCTTCTAATAAAAGATTAATTAAGCCATGTTTTTCTCTTTCATATTTATAGACATATATATTCATTTCATTGTGCCTTACTTATGATTATTTTCGAGAAACTTTTTTTTATACTCTTATTAAGAAGTTTTTGTTACGAGATTTTACGGGATCTCTTTTTAAAAATAAAATTTCCATTCATCTTGATTGTATGTTTACTATAAATTTAAGTGGGTTTCATGTCGAAAAGAATGGAAGAGAGTTGACCAGATAATACAGTACACATCTTCTAAATCCATAGCAATAACACATGGATCAATAAGTTCCAAGACTAACCCAGAGATGGCGCTCGTAGTAAACCAGTAACCAGGTCTTTCTAGAGTACTAACCTTTGCTTGAAACGTGTCAAAATTTTAAGTCGATCGAACCAGAAACAGCTGAGTTATCGAGGTTGGAGTAAAGTCGTTTTGTAGTTTGTTTAAAAAATGGAAAAAACCGAGTTTCTCGTGTTCTGATAAAACATTGTTTTTTAATGGGTAAAAACACCGTGC
>BMAW01065011.1:9775-20209 GCA_019974015.1 Nephila pilipes | reverse complement strand
CATGTTTTTTAAGTAAGTACCGTTTTGAAATTAAAAAAAGACGTGCAAAGATATCGCAATAATTTTATTTTTACATGAAAGCCTGTACCTTAATCTACTTTTCTACATAATTTCCGTGAATATTGAGGCACTTGTCATAACGTGGCACCAGTTTTTGAATACCCTCCTCATAAAATTCTGCCGCCTGACTTGTTAACCACTGTATCACAAATGTTTTGACTTCGTTATCGTCTTGAAGACGCTGACCGCCCAGGTGTTTCTTCAAGTGCAGGAACAAATGGTAGTCTCTGGGCGCCAGATCAGGGCTGAATGGAGGATGATCTAGAGTTTCCCATTTAAAAGATTTGATGAGATCTTTGGTCCGATTAGCGACATCTGGACGGGCATTGCATGCAGCAAAAGGATACCCTTACTCAACTTGCCACGTCTTTTGTTCTGGATTGCACGACGCAGATTGTTCAATGTCTCACAATAAGACGCTGCATTGATTGTCTCATTACGAGGCAGAAACTCCACTAGCAATACTCCTTTTCAGTCCCAAAAAACTGTGCACATGATTTTCCGGGCAGAAATTGTTTGCTTAAACTTCACTCTTTTGGGTGATGATGAATGTCGCCATTCCATGGATTGTTGTTTCGATTCTGGTGTGACGTAGGCCACCCATGTTTCGTCACCAGTAACAATTTGGTCTAAAAAATCTTCACCTTCATTGCGGTACCGCTCAAGGAAAGTCAATGCACTGCCTAAACGTTGGGATTTGTGCAAATCCGTCAACATTTTTGGAACCCAACGTGAACACAATTTCCGGTAATTCTAGTTCTCGGTCACAATGCGATACAAAACACTACGAGAACATTGAGGAAAGCAGTCGGACAATGATGAAATTGTAAAGCGCCTGTTTTCTCTCACCTTTTCGTCCACTTTCTGCACCAAATCTTCATTATCGACCGAAGGACGCACACTCCTTTCTTCATCATGCACATTTGTGCGGCCATCTTTAAATGCTCTCACCCATTTCCTTACCATTCCATCACTCATAATGCTTCGTCCGTAAACTTCACAGATCTCACGATGAATATCGATCGGTTTTACGCCTTTAGCACTAAGAAATCGTATAACAGCCCGTACTTCACAATCAGCGGGACTCACGATTGTCGGAGGCAACTTAAACACTCAGTAAACAACGTATACAATGAAGAATCAGACTGCAATGGCGTCAGTGCGTTGACAAGAGATGTAGGTAACCAGCGAGCATGCGCGGAACGCCGACCGGAGTGCTGCGGCGGCGGAATCGCAAAACGGTAATTACTTAAAAAACATGCCTCATATATTTTATTTATTTATATTACACTATATATATTTTAATTCTTATTTATATTATATTATACTATATATATTTGAATTTTAATTCTCAATTATATAATATTATACTATTTATCTTTGATTTATTTTAATTGTTATTAATATTATACTATTTATATCTGATTTAATTTAATTCTTATTAATTTTATTATATTATACTATTTATATTTGATTTATTCTAATTCTATATATTATATTTCTTATTAATATTATATTATATATTAGTTATACTACTTAATTACATTTTTTAATTTATTTAGTTATATTACTTAATTATTTTACTTTTTAATTTATTATTTATAACTAATTTAATTAATGCCGAAGAAAGCATTGTGAATGATGATACGCTTAGAGATTTCCTTCGCGCGATCGTCATAGTTTACCCGCCTGATCACAGACATCCCTCCATCATAAGGTTAGTGCTTTTTCCACGTTTTTTAAAATTATTTTCATGTTTTCCACAAATGCTGATTTACTACGTTTTTTTGTCTTTCGGTCATAATTTCACTGTATTTTCTTACCTTTTTTCAACATTTCGTAGTTATGTTATATATAAGTATATATATTGAAAAAAATCTTATATTTATTTTATACAATCTTAAATATATTTATATTAGTTTTCTTGTTTTAAGTAAAATTAAGATCTACCCTATTTCTTATTTTAATGTTTGCCACAAAACGCTGATTTAATATGTTTTTTGTCTATCGGATAAAACTTCGCCGTTTCTTTAACATTTCTACCGCTTCAGCTCATGTTTTTCTATATTTCACAGTTAACACGTTTTTTGTCTAACGGTCAAAACGCCATCTCGATTCCGACTAAATTCCGCATTTGGCGCGATTTTAAAAAAGCGCCAAGAAGTACGATGAATTAGGAATTTACCCAAAAAAATCTAATTAATATATTGTATAATAATATGTATAGATTTAAAATTTAATAAACAATTTTGTATTTTTTTTTACAAAAATTTTCTATGGATGAAAAAAACAGATATTTCATAACGTTAAAAAAAATGTGATATTATGTATGTTTTAATAGGATTTTTTATACACTAAAAAACATTTTCCATGTTTAAAACTAAATATATTATGTAATAATACATATATACTTAATTGATTCGTATTTGTTAAAAAAATCGCCAAGGGGCTCCCTTCAAATGGGCTTTAACCAAATAAAGATTTTTTTTCCTCCTCATTTTTTTTTGTTATCATACATATATTTTGTTTTCATAGTAATCATACATATATTTTGTTTTCATAGTAATCATACATATATTTTGTTTTCATAGTAATCATACATATATATTAGTGTCAGATTTAATCATCAAGGTACTATATTATTTTTCAAGTAACACATCTAAGCTAAGATTTAAACAAAATTGTTTTGTTTACAAGAATAATTCAAATATCATGATTCAGATCCTCAATCAATTGAGAAAGAAAAATTTTTAGATCCTAAGAAGATATTATACAATTTGATAGAAATAAATAGCTCATTAATGTTTTTTTTTTTTCTTGATAATTATTATTAGTGTCAGATTTAATCACCAAGATACTATATTATACAATTATTATTTTCAACTAACACATATAAGCTAAATGTGAGAACAAAATTGTTTTGTTTACAAGAATAATTCAAATATCATAACTCAAAGCTTCAATCGACAAAAAAAAAAAAAAAAAAAAAAAAAAGGGGGCTCCTAAAAAAAAATAATTTAGAATAATTAGAATTAACAAATATAATTTAGAGCTTCAATCAATAGAGGAAGAAAAAAAACAATTTTCAGATCCTAAGAAAATAAAATAATTCAAATATTATAATTCAGAGCCTCAATCAATTGAGAAAGAAAATTTTCAGATTCTAAGAAGATATTATTAATGTATAATAATTATGTTATATTATATATTTTAAATGTTACCTTTAAATGCCAATTTTTGTTAGACTCTGGTGTATATACACCCAAAATTGGAAAAAAAAAAAAAAAAAAAATTCAAAATTCAATTAAAATCAAGTATTTTATTTTACAAATTAAATTAACATAATTCAATTTTTAAAGATACTTATAATGTTTTTGTCGAACAAATTTCAAAAAGAAGGTATTATACAATTAGATAGAAATAAATAGCTCATGTATGTTTTATAGAAATTACATACATATATTAGTGTCATAATTCAGATTTAATAATAAAATAGTAATAATATAGTAAATAATAATAAAATAGTATTAATATAGTAAATAAAAATAAAATAGTAATAATATAGTATATAATAATAAAATAGTAATAAAGTAGATAATTAGAAAATAATACTATAGTAATTAAATCTGAATAATGACACTAATATATATGTATAATTTCTATGAAACAAGAACATTCATGAGCTATTTATTTCTTAATATTCTAATTATTTCATCTTATTGTATAATACCTTCTTGGTGAAATTTGTTCAACATTATAAGTATCTTTAAAAATTGAATTATGTTAATTTAATTTCTAAAAAAAAAATACTTGATTTTAATTGAATAGTGCAATTTTTTTTTTTCTTCAATTTTGGGTGTATATATACCAGAGTCTAACAAAAAATTGGCATTTAAAGGTAATATTTAAAATATATAATATAACATAATAATTATTATATTTAAATGATATCTTCTTAGAATCTGAATTTTTTTTTTTTTCTCAATTGATTGAGGCTCTGAATTATTATATTTTCTTAGGATCTAAAAATTAATTTTTTTTTTGTCAATTGATTGAAGCTCTGAATTATATTTGAATTAGTATTGTAAACAAACAAACAAAAAATTTGTTCTCACATTTAGCTTATAAGTGTTACTCGAAAATAATAATTGTATAATATAGTATCTTGGTGATTAAATCTGTCACTAATAATAATGAAATTATAAAAACATTAATGAACTATTTATTTCTATCAAATTCTATATTATCTTCTTAGGATCTAAAAATTTTTCTCTCTCAATTGATTGAGGATCTGAATTATATTTAATTATTCTTGTAAACAAAACAATTTTGCTCTCACATTCAGCTTAGATGTGTTACTTGAAAATAATAATATAGCGTCTTGGTGATTAAATCTGACACTAATGATAATGATGAAAAAACATTAATGAGCTATTTATTTCTTTTTAATTGTATAATACCTTATTGGTGAAATTTCTTCGACAAAAACATTAGAAGAATTTTTAAGAACTGATTTATTCTTATCAACAAAAGAATTTTGCTCTCACATTTATCTTAGATGTGTTACTTGAAAATAATAATAGAATATCTTGGTGATTAAATCTGACACTAATATATATATATGATAACTATGAAAATAAAAACATTAATGAACAATTTATTTATATCTAATTGTATAAGATCTTCTTGGTGTTCTACAAAAACATTACAAGTATCTTTAAAAGCTGAATTAGGATATTTGAATTATTCTTGTAAACAAAACAATTATGTTTAAATCTTGGCTTAGATGTGTTACTTGAAAAATAATATAGTATCTTGATGATTAAATCTGACACTGATATATATGTATGATTACTATGAAAACAAAATATATGTATGATTACAAAAAAAAAAAAATGAGGAGATAAAATTTTTTATTTTAGAACTAAAAATCTATATCAAGAGGGGAAAAAAGATTAGTTTTAAAGCATAATATTAATATTCACAGTTATATCTTCTTGAGAAATATAACAAAGAATCTATTATACTGCAAAAATCGTTTACATATTATAAAATTATATTCTAGTAAGAATTTTCTAATGACTAGATTTCTTTTTAAAATTAATCTTAGCCGATAAAAAATACCAACAAATTAATAAATACTAAATTCTCAAATTATAAAAACATGAATTAAGTTTATATGTATTATTATATAATATATTTAGTTTTTAACATGGAAAATGTTTTTTTTTAATGTATAAAAATTCCTATTAAAAGATACATAATGTCACATTTTTTTTCACTTTATGAAATATCTATGTTTTTTTCATCCATAGAAAATTCATGTAAAAAAATACAAAAATGTTTATTAAATTTTAAATCTATACATATTATTATACAATATATTTAGATTTTTTTTGTATTAAAAAGCATTTAATATATATAAAATTCTTGAAAAATATGACGTAACATCTCTTTAATGAATGTAAACAGTTAATGTGTCATGATGCCATCTATCGTAAGATTAAAGATTAATTTAAATTAATTTTACATTGAAATTAACATTAAAAGTATTTAAATCTCACTATAACGTTTTTAAAACAAAAAATGTATATTATTTATTATAAGATTCTAATATCCATTAATATTTGTAAAAAGCGATAAGTCAAAATTATAATGATTTGTAAAACTGTGTTAAAAATGTACCTTTTTTAATTTAAGTATTTTTTATTTAGGAAAGTGTATTTTGTTCCTAAATAATAAATACATAAATTAGATAGGAACCAGTATTTGAAAACATTTTTGACAGACTGCATAGACTTTAAAAGAATTTTTTGAATTTCCAATATCAGATAGGTAATCTTTTTAAAAATGATTTAATTTTGTTAACGTCGCACTAGAAGGAACATGAGGGCTATTGGCGACGGACCTTGTGATTTTGAACCACGGCCAAGTGACGAGGACGACATCTGAGCTGGCACCCCTTCTCCTAACTTCCCCACCACGCCAATGGGAGGACTTAAGACCTCGACAGATTTAACATGCATCAGCCTCCGCTACATGGCGGGTCTTTAGCGGCCAAGGATCGATTCTGCGACTCAACGAAAGCCGCTGGCGATGAATCCGAAGTCATGACCACTAGGCTACTGCAGGCACTCTTAAAAATGAATAAAGAAATCCAAAATAATGAGACAATTTATACCTGTTGGGATATTCGGAACGTAGAGAAAAAGCTACACAAAGAAAAACCTGTTTGGAATCATTTGAAGTTAATATATTTATCTCAATTAGATATGTATGTATGATGAATTAAACAAGAATAAAACTCGTATATTATTTTTTAGTAGAGCTTTAATACCGCTCTTTAGTGAATCTTCACTTAAATAAATGGAAAGGTAAAATAATTGTTTCATTACATTTCTTTCATATTTCCATTTCTAGAGAAAATTTAGCAGCATTCTTATTTGTATATTAAGTAAGCAGTATTTCTGTTGTTGTTTGTGTAAAAAAGATTTCTGTATATGGATATGAAAACGCAAAGCATTTTATATGTAAAGTATGTAATTAAGAATGGTAAATATATTCTATTCTGAACTCACGTTTTAATAGCAATGGGTTTTAGATGAGAGAAATAAATTTCTCATCAAAAAAGCAATAAAATATTAGAAATGTGCATAGATATCTATAATAATATAAAATAAAAATATGAGATAAAAATGCTATGGAATTAGATTTTCAAAAAGCAAGTAACATTTTAGGTTCTCGGCCATTATATGCCTTCGTGTTGCTTGTAAAAATTTCGATTGTGAACATTTGAGAAATGTTTTAATATTGAAAAATGAATTATTTCAAGTGAAATTCTATAACAAAAGATATGTGTACACATTACATTACAGTACACACTAAAATAATACATGTAATTTTTTTGGATGTTGCATTCCATCAGTTTGTAATAAAAATGAACTTATTTTCTCTAAATCCTGAAATTTTTGTTACAATCGTCATGTGTTCTTTTTATCATGTCTATAAAGAGAGGGATGATAATTATCAGTAATATAAGTAAGGACAAAATAAGATTTAAAAAAATCAGACATATATTTTTCTTAGTAATATAAATGGGATATAATTATTTTACCTAGCTTTCATTATAAAATTTTTTAACAAGACACACATTTGATAATTCCTTAATTTTAAATCCTTTATCCTTAAAAGTCCTTAATTTTTTAAAATACTATAATTTGTTTTTTTTATTTATTTATACTACTTTTAGAAAATTTAATATCATGAAACAAATTTTAAAAATATATTTTGTGTGTGTTAGCAAAGCTGACTAAAATGATTTATACTAGCCCAAAAAAATTGTCAGCACCAAGCCCTTCTTAAACACAGTAAGAAAAAAAAATAAGTTTAAAGTTCAGGAAAAAAAAATGAAAGACCTAAAACATTGTAATTTATATTATTGAGATTAAATAAAGTACTTTGAAAGCAGAATTCCATCTTAAGTGGCATATTTACTTTTTTCTATAGGAACAGTAAGTGGAATGAAATTTTGTAATATGTGTCAAAGGCATTATTACTTTGTTTCTGGATTTATTTTACTGTTTTACTTCAAAAGAATTTTGTGTTAGCACATATGTATATTGGTGCTTAGTGGTTATCGACATCATGCAGTGAAAGACAGCAACACGTTGAATAGGCCAAGTTCTCTTCTGTCCAATGTTTGTAGAGAATATATCATATCTGATGAAATCATTGTCATGATATTGTTGTCCCCTTTAAGAAATATAAAATTTTCGGGCACAGATTATTCAATGTAAATTTCATTCTAATTATGTAAAATGTCAACACCAAACTGATAGAAGGAGAGCAGCTCCACTGTTGGCTGCTAATTTGGGCAAACGAGACAATAACCAACTTATGTAACCATTTTAAATCTTAATGTGTTCGAATTTAAACTTTGTTGGAAGACAAATTGTAATTGAAGGATAATTAATAATTTTTTTTAATAATTGAATCAATGTAGTAACAACAAAAAGGCCAAGATTTTTTTGCGTTTTAAAAATACATTCCATATGTATGATATATGTGCCCATAAAGATAAATATTGTTTTACTACATCTAATCATTTTTAAGAAGCATTCCAGAATATTCTTGTTTTAAAATAATGTATAATATTAATAAGTTAAAAAATATTGATAAAGATGAAAATAATTTTAATATTGCTTGATAAATATTTTTTTAGTTAGTACTAAAAAGTTTCACAATGATCTTGTGATACATTGTCCAGTTGATATTTTACAATTGTTAACCAATTTTCAAAGTTTGATCCATGGTTAATTCAAAAATCAAATTGATAACCATATAGTTAAATATCCATCAATGCTATTTGTGCACAAAATGTTAACAACACATACAATGTATGGTTTAATAAAGTGCTTATACATGAAATGCAATACAATTCAGAAGAGTTTAATTACACTTAATCGTATTTATTTTTAACATGTTACAATCAACAGATTATTTTATGTTATATGACAATATTTAGAAAAGAAATATCTATTTTGAAATACAAAATAAGGTTAATGAAAATAAAAAGGTAACAATAATTCAATGGCCGCTAACAGTTCAAAAACGTATCTTTTTAAAGCAGAAAATAATTTGACGTTTACATCATAAATATGTAAACAAACGATTGAAGCAAGCAAAAATAGGCTTAGATCGGCAAGCAACATTTTAACAACATAATTAAACGAGAATAAGACAATAGGTACATAAAAATACACTCAGATTATTTCCTACCTAAAACATTAATCAATATAAAGTGGATGTACGAAATATGAACAACCAGCATTCAGCGATATACTATATTATCACAGACCACTCTGGTTTGTTTATGAAGTAATAAGTGATTTATCGGGATTTTGACCTGTGTTGCTTTTCATCTCACAAATACCAATCAATCAATCAACATTGATTTCTTCCTACAAATTCTTCAGTATTAAATATGTTTTCTTCCGTGTTGAATATCTTCATGAGAACCATTGTATGCTTTGTCAAATATTTGGTACCAAATTTCTAATCACATATCGTGCACATCCCATTTCCGACTTTTAATTTTTACTTCCTCTAAGAGCCCTGAAAAGGGCTGTTGTTTTTCCCGAGGACTATCTGCCATTTTTCGATGAGATCCAAATGAAAAAAAAAAAAAAAAAAATTGGGGTCACTTACAACTATAGTTTTAAATCCACAGACAAAAAAAATGGCTTACGATATACATACTTGCTTTGAATTTTCCAGTACATTCGAATTCAGATTGATAAAACTGTCGCACTTACATCGCACTTACATTTCCACTACACTCAACCCGTTCTATTGTTCGGATCCTAACTTTTAAAGCCGCTGAAAGAACGTGACGAAAAAAGCGCCATCAAAAACCACCACGTGTTGCTTTCAGCGTAAGTAACTTTTTGATTTATTTTTATATAAATTTTAAGAAATATGTTTCTTTGATTATCATGCGGATAGCATAAGTATTATTTCTCATTAAAATATATCAATCGCATTCTTAATTTGTTAGTAAAATATATATACAACAAACTTCATGTAACTTATTTGCCTTGCATGGAAATAAAATATTGTAAGCCTATTTGAAATATGTTATAATACACGTTGATTCACACTTTTAAATTCTTAAGGATTACAAAAAACAATTTAGTGTTTATTTAGCTACTAATAAAACCAACGGAAAGACACGATTTCTGCAATTATTGCTTAACTAGGATGAATAGAATTTTCAAGATAACTTTTATCTCAAAAATGTGTGAAACATTTAGTTCCTGTAAAATTTCTAACCCGCATGATTTGTAAACAAAATTAACAGATGTTAACATTAGAATCAAATGCTTTTAGTTCAAGGAAACATAATTTTATATTCCCAATCTGCATGCCATGGAAACAAATGCAGGTTTATTTGGTTCAGAAGAGAGCCTTTCTTTTGAATTTTTGATAGATATTTGAACCTTGTGTAACGTAAATGTGGAGACCTAATATTCTGATAAAATGAAATCTCAATGTTTAGACTTGAAAGTTTTCCTGTGAATGTAATTTACTCATGTAAAAACAATCCGGAAATGTACAAGATGAGAATGTATTAAATTTTATTATTAACTTTTTTATAATACGATCAATTACAAAATATATAATTGTATTTAGAACTTTTTTTTTTTAGAGATTATAATTTTTTTAAATATTATTAATATTAAAATTATATTTATGTAGCGGAACTCGAAACTAATGTAAAGAATTCATTTTTTTAAAAATATTGTTATTAATCATAATTTTTTTGAAAATTCGTTATCTCTTATTCAATTTGATACAGAAATTATTAATAATGTA
>BMAW01065010.1:632881-651151 GCA_019974015.1 Nephila pilipes | reverse complement strand
AAAAAAAAAAAAAAAAAAACTTACTATCTTCTATTTTTATTTTTAACGACGTGGATTTTTCTCAAAAGGAGTTTTTCTATATTCTAAATACTCCTTTCGATTCAAATTTTACTTTAACACGATATTTTAAAACGATATTTTTCATTGGATATTTTAGAAGTTTTCTCATAAGTTTAAAATTATCTTAATTTATTTCACAATTTAAACTCTACTTAGAGTATTTTTTTCAGAAAAAAATATTTCTATGGTTCCACTTCTATCGTTAACATGTGCCATTCGAGTTACTAAAGCTCACACAATCAAGAATCAAAACACAAACTAATTGATATTTATTACATCCTTATAATGATCCATTGATCAATATTTGTATCACGTACGTTGAGCAAAACCCTCATATGTCAAAAACTAAAGAGTATGGAAATGCTTTACTTATTTGACCGATTTTAAAGATGGGTCCGAGTAAGGAACTAGTCCAACATCAATCTCAGTTGTAGTAATTTCTCTTCACAACAAGCGTCGAATGCACACACACACGCACACGCACACACACGCACACACACACATTCTTTTCAGTGGAAACAGGTCTTCTGTTCCCGCTGATTCCTCCAACCTCTTCTCATTCCTATTCACTTCATTTCGTTGTATGGTAATGCCCATTGACATTATCCACACGTCGAGGCTCTTAATTCAAACAATATCATATAAATGCCCATCGGATCAATTGAAGGGGGAAATGCTTGCGAACCCATTGCAGCACAGTATTTTCCATTTCTCACTTAATGATTGGTTTCAAACATTCGAATTCTTTATTTTTTTTTTGTTGAAACATAAGTAGAAATTTGTTAAAAAAACGTCTTTATTAAATTTCAGACATTCAAGTTCTTTATTTTTTTCTTGAAATACGAGTAGAAATTTAACTAAAAAATGCTCTTTTAAATTGTAAATCACAAAGGACAATTTAAATGTACGTGATAGTATGGCTAAAAATTCTAATTAAAAAAAGGGAAGGAATAGTTTTCAAAGATAGTTTGTATGATATAAATATTCATAAAAGATAATTCATGGTGAATTTCTTGAAGATCGGGCAAAATTTAGATATTTCAGCATTTTAAAGGTTTTCAATTTTTACATAAAAGCTTTCAGTTTCTTGAATTTTGCTTGTTGAATTAAACGGAAATGTATCAGTACCAACTAACTATGAAGATTTACTCATTGTAAGAAATTCTATCTCTTTATATTTATTTTGTGTTGGTTTTTAATGTAAGTTCAAATATGTAATTGTGACAGATTAAATTTAATCTACAACTCTGTTTTAAAAGAATTGCTAGTTGTTATTTAAATTGTTAATTCTAAAATCATTGTTGAAAAATATGGGCAAATATTAATTAGTATATGCGGTTACATACTGAACCCAAGTAAGTTTTATATAAAAAGTTACTTTAAAAATAAGCATAGGAGATTTATTTTTTTCTTGTTCTCTGATTGACTGATTATTAACGCTGCACTTAGAAACAACACGAGGAATATTGGCGATAGATCTCGTAATTTTGAACTATGGTCAAATAACGAAGAAAATACCGGATTAGGCACTCCACTCTCCTAATAATTTCCACGATACATTAATGTGCGAATGTTGATCCTTGACAGATTTAACGTGTATCAGCCCATCCACGTGGCGGGTTTTTTTTTTTTTTTTTTTTTTTGGAAATAGGACTCGAGCCCAAGACATAACGAAAACAACATTGGCCTTGAACTCTCGATCAACAGCCGCTGGCTACTGTTGCCGCTGGCTACTGTTGCCGCTTTCGATTTCTTTGAAATGAATTATAATTTAAAAAATAACTTTTGAATATTTGTTGATAAATATAGTACTTTGTTTATTACGTACATTTAAATTACTATAAAACTGATTAAGGCTGTAATTTGAAAGGATTACACTTTACATTATTTTGAGATATGATTAATTTTACTAATTTTACTCGGATTTCTATTAAATTCCATTTGAAATAGGAGATAATACTTTTTTTTTAAAAAAAAATTATACATAATTTTAAAATGATATAGGAATATACTTCATTACTTCACATTTGTATCATTTAAATAAATTTTAAATAATTTGTGATAAAAAAATGTGAAAAAACAATGATAGAAAAATTAACAATTTTTCCTTTATTAGTTGTTTTATTTGTTAGCTTTATTCAGTAGCTTGATTTAATAGCTATTTTTAACAAAGATAAAAATTGGTGAAATTTTAATTACTATTTTAAATATAGTAGTTTTTTCTGCATTTGAAATAGTTTTTACTATTTGCTGTGATAAGGACATCCATTATTGCTTTAATAAATGCAAGAGATGTACAAATAGATAAAAAAAAAAAAAAAGAAACTATTTTTAAATCATTTAGAGATATCTATCCGTTCTTAAGCTCTTTAATTCTGAGAATGCTTCCAAAATTAATTTATTGGTATGCTTTTTAACATCTCCTAGTTTGACAAGGCTTCGCATGGAGCTGTTATTTCTTTCAACTTTATTCAACATACATGCTACTTTTCAAATTTCGGTCTCTCAGTAAATCTTGTCGAATGTATACAATCGAATAAATTTTAAAGAATGGCATGCTACATCTCTCCTGTTTCTGATGTCCCTATTCTTAATACAGAACAACGACTGCAATTTTCTGATAATACAGTTTATAGTTGCGGGGATACTTTTCCAGCTTAATTGACCGCAAAGAACAGCTCGAAATGGACACAAATTGTAAAACGCGAAAGAAAATAAGAAAATAAGGCAGAAAGGATATATGTCACCATCATTCAGCTAACTGATTCATGACAAAATAATGACATTTCAAGAAAATAGCTATTTTTCGAGTCGTTGGATTTCTGAGCTTACGTTGTGCTTGCTATTTCGGATCCTATAAATAACTTGTATGAAATGGAAACGTTTTGTGTACATGTACTTCTTTCTTGGTTTTATTTACTTCTAATGACCAAAGAAATTTTGCTGAAAGTGAATTATCCCTATGGAAATAAGGTTGTTTGATTCACATTGATGTTAATCCACCGAGATAATAGAAGCTAGCGTTAGAAAATACATGAGAAATTGCCTTTTGTTTATGTTTTGTAATCGCTCTCCCTTTTATCAAACTTTATTTTAGTGAGATAAGACCAAAATTCTAAAATTAGCTTTGTATATGTACGAATCGAATATGTTAGGTCAATCCCTTTTATTCGGGTTGAATAATTGAAATCGTTACATTCAGAAGCATGCGGGGGACATAATTTGTGCCAAATATAGATTTGAGAGAATACATTTAGATTTATATTTGTGTAATTATGAATTTTGTTACCAGTAAGCATTCATTTTTTTTTAACAAAAGGGCATAGACACTGGGGCATCTTGTTGATTTTCTAACAACCCACATCACCATGTATTCCTGTTCTGAAGGCCACATTATTGTCTTTTTTATATAAGTTAATTCTAATTCACCTTGTTTTATTAAATCAAGTACTTTTATTATAATAACGTGTTCCATAATATAATTTTATTAATCTAGATCTTTTATTTTCAGTCATTTTAGTGAGCAATTTTCTTATGAGCAATATCTTCATCATAAGTAATATTCTTATTAGCAATCTTCTTAAGTAAGCAACTTTCTTATAAAACAATCTTCTTAAGTAAGCAACTTTCTTATCAAACAATCTTCTTAAGTAAGCAACTTTCTCATTAGTAACTTTCTTAACAATCAACATTTATCATGAGGTCCTCTTGCGGATCTGTGTGGCGTCGATTGTACTAACAGGATTCTTATGCTGGCATGGACGTCTTTTAAAACATCTGTGCTGATCGTCAATCCCGAAACAGCTGGAAACGGAACTCTTCATTAAAGACAAATATTTCAACTATATCCTGACGACAAGTACATTCTTATCAATAAATTTCGAGATTGACACAGAACTGCCTATATTATTGCAAGCCACATAACCCGAATGTGTTCTTATTATAATCTGAGGTGTCATTTCCTTTGTTAGCCAGACCCTGTACTAATCAATTGCGGAACACGTACGTAGCGTACGATTCCTTTTGGACTACTTAAGATTCACATTTCAATAAGATTATGACTGGTTGCACACGTCACGCCTTGTTCTGAATTGTCCTTAACCTTGCCAAACATTTCCTATGATCAGCTAGTTCACCTGATCTCTCCCCCATAAAATATTTTTGAGATTTAATGGGAAGGCACCTGCAGAAATCCCAAAATATTGCCGATTTAACCAGACAGTTGAAGACAAATTGGCAAGAAATTTCATTGGACACTATCCAAATATTATCAGAGTGACAGCTTGCCATAGGTTGACCCATGTCTCATTGACTTCATCTTTGGCGAATGCTTTAACATTCATTATTTGTCAACTGTACAGAAAATGTTATAATATCAAATTTTGATGGATAATAGCCATGTTGGAATTTTAGCCATCGAACAAGCAGACTCGGCATCATGATTAGTTACCAATCCTCTCTACCTAACAGTTCCGCTTCGTGAAATCAATAGACTCATTTTAAAATGTATGTACATGGCACGGCAGGAATTGTGGAATCTTCAGACACGCAACAAGCGAAGCCCATAATGTTTCAATGCGAAACATAGCATAATGTTTCAATGCAAAGACAGATGTCGGATTGGTTTACCTTCGAATTGAACATCTAGCTTAACATAAAAGCATCTTTTGTTAGGTGAGAATGCTCCCGAGGGTCCCCCTGTCATGTCATATACACTCTTCCTTATATTCTAATTGTTTGTCCAGTGTTTGATCATCATCGTTAAGCATTTTTTTTTCATTAATCTACTTTAAGCTTCTCTGACTTGGTAAGGGAAAAATTCCCACCACAATTTGTTTAGAGTTTTGCACACGATTGGATTCTCATATAATATTTAATTTTAACTTCGGCATCTTACGTTCTTTTTATCTCAGTAATTTATCTGTTCATTTTGTCATATATATTTTTTAAATGTGGTTTTAAAAAAACGTTGCAAAAATTTAAACAAATATTTGGCGTATTACAGCCAGATTTGACTCTTGCGCCATTGAACTCAACTGTCACTCGTCCTCTAATAACTTCTTCCCTTTATGACTATTGAAATCAAATTAAATTATTTAACTGACCAGAAATTTTAACTGTTTCTTTTTCTATGTATGTTCATCTCATCCTTCCTTTTCCCAGGAATTAGTAAACTGCTTTATGGGGGACAGGTTTTTATGTATTAGAGTACAGGTTTTATATAAAAAAAAGAGTGGCAACTGGTTCCTCTTTTGCTTAAATAAAATTATTTTTTTTTATCATGCAGAACTGCGATGCTTTTATATTTTGACTTCGCTATATTAACAGAATTTATTTTAAGGTAACGCTTTCAAATCACATTTCACAATCTGAGCGGAACTTTTCATAATCCTCGATTTGATGGGCAAAAGTGGTAATCTTGTTTAGTTCCCCTTATAATCTGAAAACTACCATTGGTTTTTTTTTTTTTTACGCCTGTGTAGATCTAACAACTCTTACCTTGAAGATTAACTTTCCTGAATCACACCGATATTTACTAGCTTTTTTTTCCCGAGAAAAATAACCGTCCAATTTCATGCATCCTTGATACAATTCATGCACGGTGGTGTTGACTTTTAAGTTCTCACAAATTCGACACTAAATTCTCTTGTCAACTATAATTTTCGTGTCAGAGCAAGAATTCTTGTCAGTTATGCAGCTTATCGAAGCTAATGGTTACAAAAAACCCAGCTTATAAAGGTAAAACTATAAGCAATCTTTAGAATCTGTCATAGACACTGTAATTTTAATTTTACGTCGCTAATGCTAGTAACATGAAGTATATGTAATTAGTGGTATATTATAATAGTGATCCCCGGCGTATAACGACCTTTACGGTCAAAATATTAAAATAGGTGAAAAATAAGGTTTAAAATTATCTATTCGTTTTGAGTCGAATAACTACAATAGTTTCGTTAAGAAGTTTAAATGAACTATGATTTGAAAATATTGTACATAAAATATCCATAAATATATTTGTTTAAGTAATAGTAAGGATATAGCTTTATTTTAACATCGATTAAAATTTTGTTTCTAAACAACATTATATGTGATGTCTTATTCTTCAGATATGGAAGAATTATAGAGGTTATTGAGAATGGTTCTCATAATTAAAAATGTATTTTATTTATAAACTTAAATATACCATAACATTGAACACAAGTACTGTAACTAGTTCAGAAAATATACAGTAAAATTCAGACATTAATTAAGAGGGAGGGTCCATTGGCCATGACGAAGCTATTTTTGAATAGACTACCCTTGATAAAAGGTAAATATGCTATACTAATATTATTTCATCTATATAAAGCTTTCAAGTACTGATATACCTTATCAAGTTATAAAATTTTAAAGTAAGATCATTTAAGAAAAATAATTACGATACTATGAGAATAAAATTTTGCATTTTGAGGAAGTGTTTCAGAGATACAGCCCTTTGCCTACAATGAACCAGTGGCACCTTTAGACAGTGTGATTTTCATTCTTTCGAATCGCTTATTTTGAAATTTTTCTCTTCAGATGTGAAAAATCGAAGTATTAGAGGAAAAAGTTCTACTAAAATTTAGAATATCAAAAGTATAATAAGAATTATCATGAAATATTTCAATTTAGAAAAATCATGCATATGTCCTCTACACATCTCTGGATACGATAATGATATGTACTACCATAACATTAACATAATTTGTTTGACACCTTATTGTTGCCACTCTAAACAATAAATGAACCCACAAATCATTTCCAGACAATCACCCAATACTTAAACCAAATAAATCTTTCTTGATTCTAACAATTCTTTTATATTTTAATTTGAAATATAAAAGGGATTTAAAGTGAGAAGATGTATACAATGTGGTTTTAAACGTTCACGAATTTAAATACTTTTATGTTGAATAATTTTCAACTAAACGTAAACACATACATGAGACACATACCAGTTTCTAAACTTGTATCCTTTTCACATTTGATTAGTTGTTAACCTTTTGTTGAATTATACTTATTTCTAACTACAAAGTCATACATTTTATTTGGTTGATTTATTTGTAAGATTTTATTCTTGTTCTATTTAAATTGCATTCTAATGAGAGAAAAATATGATGAAACTGACCAATTTTCTGGGTTTGTAAGGTGATTATGTTTGGAACAATTTTGAGAGAAAATACTGTTATTGTGAACAAGAGGAGCCTGATAAATCACACTTCTCTTTCTTCTTTAAGAAAATGTTGCCAAGATTATCAAAAGAGACAAATTTAATTCCTTCTGACTGAATTAAACGGTAATTTTTCAATTGTTATGTTTACATTGATACTGAATTACCTTTACTTTTCTGGCTGTTAGCTAATATTCTGACTATATCCTAAACTTACTTGTTTAATAAATTCACAGAACTATGAATATTCTATCTAAATAAAAATATTTATTTTGTCTTTTAACATCTTATGTGAGCTTTAAATCATCTTAACTCTAAACTATGACTTAAACAGGTTGATATTTCGAATCAAACTGAATTTCTCAAACTGTATGTGATTCAGAAGTAAAGGGAGTCTTGGAGATAGCTCTTACGAGTAAATGATATATTAGTAAGTTGTGAGTGTGCAAAGAATTTTAGTTTAAACTTTTTCTTCTGGAAACAAAAAGAAAAGATTCATCATTGCTTCCTATAATAGAAATTATGAGCGTATAAATGCTTATGTTTAATGGATAGAATATTTGTCTAATAAAATGAGCCACCGTTAACTATTATGTAAAACATGAGCATAAAGGAACTAGCATACACTAAATTATTAAAAATAGATAGTCCAATTTGAATCTTTCATTTAAAATTAAATTGGCAATTTCAGTAAATATATAATAAAATATAATGCTAAAACTTTATTAAAATTGATACAAAAGTATAGATATTATAATGTTCCATATTTTAAGATAATTTTGGTTTAATCTCCAGCTGCGACAGGTAACTTTGGTAAAACTGCAAATAATATTTTCTGTTAGGAACAGTCAATGAAAGAAAATATGCAGCCGTCAAATTTAATCAACATAAGAATCAATTTAAAATATAACTTTCTCAAATGATACTATTGTTTTTGGCGCATTTGATTTCATCTTAAATAAGCTTAAATTTTAAGTTCCAAAATTCTGCTTTACAGTTTTAGCTTTAAGTTGGGTAAAAGAACATAAAAGTAATATTAATTAAGGTCTCAAATTATAGGACGATTAAACTCTTCCGACAAACGAACTGAAGAAGGGAATGCTGTGAAAATTACGAATCATTAAATGACAAAAAGAAAGAAAGAAAGAAATGGCAAAGTAGCATATCAAATTTTGTATATTTGATTTCTCTGTGTCAGTATATACAAAATTTCATGGGCGCTTTTACAATAGTTCAGGAAACAGACTTTTGAATTCACGAACGGATATCGCAAAATTTGGGTTTGTTTAACTTACAGTTATACTATCATTCCAATCATCAGAATTCAGAAACGAAGAAATTATTATGACCGTTTGGTACTGGAGTAACTTCTCGTATATGGCCCTTAATGATTATCTCGAATATCTCTGGAACAAGTTATCAGTTTCAGAAATTTGGTGTGTAGAATATTTTATAATTTCTATCTGATACCAAAAGGTTGACCTTACAAGAAGAAAATCACTTTTGGTAATTAACTGTGTTATTAATCAATCCCTACCATCCAATTTCTAGTCTTTACGTTATTGACACCATTATACCAATTTTATGCCGCTACAATGAGAATTAAAACTAAAAGTGTCCTATTTGTGACTGCACAGCAGTTCAATGATCTAATGATAAAATTTACTGAGAGCTAAACAGGGAAAATGTTGCTGGTAACATTTTACTTTAAAGTATAAGAAATTAAATATTGTACTTTATTTTAATTTATAATTTTATTTGTAAATTAAAACAGACATGAGAAGTGAATTTTATAAATAATAAAAGAATATGAAGCTATACTAAGATTATATTTTGATAAAACATTAGTAGTAGACAAATATATTATATTTGTTACTGTTAGATTACTCTTTCAAAAGAGATACCTGACAGAGGTTAGAGAGCTAGACCATTAACTGGTCTCTAACTAAAATAGAATGTTATAGAAACAATATTTTCATTTATTTGTCTATATTTCATCATGCTTGTATTTTTAATTTGTTAGAAAATATTAAAAATTAGGTTAAATTGTTTTAGCATTACCTCATCTTGAACTATTAAACTTTTATATTCTTGACGACATCACTTGGTCCATCAATCTGATCACATTTACATTAGCCTTGTCAGTTCTTTAGATGGTCGATTATACATTACACGAGACCTGTCAGCCTGTATAGCCTGGTGGTGTTTATTCTAGAGCCCAATTAGATATAATGAATAACTAGACTGTAACTGAAAGAAATAAATAGTTTTCCTTATTAAAATCAATTATAAAGCTTAAAATCAGTTATTTATGCCTTATTACGTTCCATCAGGTAGTACACAAGAGACGCAAATAAGTATCTAGAAGGAGACAATTAAATATAAGAGATGAAAAATGATGCACTCCCAGAACTAAAGCTGAATTTATGATTAAATATAAATCCAGACGGTGTATTTCAACCAGCGTTGTTTCAAAGAAGTTGCACTTACTAGTAAATATAAATTAAACTCTTACTAACTGTTCTTTAATTGCTTCCTCAGAAGTATCTCACGAAAATTCTGAAAATTTATCTCATCAATTCTAAATATATTTGTATATATTGACTACGGGAAAATACAGGGAATCAAAGCCAGAAAGTAATCAATGGAATATAATATAAAACAGATATTAACTAATGTAATAAATTTAAGAACAACATCTAGTTTCTGCTGACTTGAATAGATTAATATCTAGTGAAATCATTCTTCGTTCTTTGTGATAATCCTCTTATTATGCATGGGGCCAGTATAATCTATTTTTCATGAATATGTGTATGTGCGAAAATTAATTACGTAAACTTAAGGAATAGATATAATGAAATATAAATACTGATAAATTCAAGAGAATATAATATATTACAATAGGAAGATGTTAATGTGAAGTGAAAGGAAATTCTTATGCAAGAAGTTGTTTTAGAGATTAGGTCCAAACACTGTTGGAGCAACTTCATACTTGAGGTTGAATTGATTGGTTTTATTAATGCCGCACAAGGATCTACACGAGGGTTTGAGCTTGACAGATATACATGCATTGTTGATACTATGCATCTTCTTGTGGCCTCAGGGTTACAAACCTACGATTCAAAGAAACCGCTGGCCTCGAGTCAGCAAACTAATAGGTTACCAAGGTGCCTGAATAACTTGAAGGCGATACTGACTGTACCCGATATGCGTATTCTTTGATAGATTATAGAAGCGTCAATACTGATATAACATAATATTTAATAGTATTCTCAATTGAGGATAGGTAAACAATATTCTGATAATCGATTATTTAATTATATACACACTTTATAACAACAAGAAAAACGACGCACCAAAAAGAATTGTTTGATGAAAACAAAATTGTCGATAGGAAATTATGTACAGAATAGAAATGACAAAATTTCAGAAAATGAATGATTTATTTCAGAGTTATAGTTACAAAGTAACGAGTTCAAAAAGGTGTTGACATACTTGGTCATAAGCTACAATGACGGTAGAGGATAAGTCTCTTGGTGTCTCCTGCGGTATTTCTTGCAAATTGCTCTAATTGTCGGGAGAGGTCATCACATTCTGAAGATGCAGCTCTATCATATCCAGACATGCTCGCTGATTGAGAGATCTGGCCATGGCAAGTTTGATAAGCTGTAAGACAGTTCAGAGTCGTTAACAGTATGTGGTCTGACATTATCTAAGGAAAATGTCAGCACTGAAAAGAAACAGAAGCAACAGGTCTCAGAATGTCATCGACGTACCGCTGTACAAGCGTTCAAATGAGGACCAAAGGGTCCGGCTATCAAAGGAAATGGCCCCAGACCATAAATCTGGTTGTAACGGCGTGGCGTTCAATAGAAAGTGAGATCGGTACGCTACCGCGTCTCCAGACACGCCCTGATTACCGTCAGGACACAGTTGTCAGCGGATCTGTCAAACACACAAATGTCCCCAGTCAGCATCATTCTCAACATCGAGCCAAACACCATCAAATCTGGTCGATAGTGCAGGCGTGCAGCGGGTGGTGGCATAAAGCTGCTCGGTACAAGAGTAGATTTCATCAGCCTGTTAATGGTCATGATGGACACCTCGTGTGGGTCGCACATCTGATGGTTGATAACAATGAATTGTACCAGACAAAGCTGATAAGGACACCATTCTGTCCTCAATCTGTTGTGGCCCTAGATTGACCATCTTGACGCTGAACGTCTGCATGTCCCCTATTCTGCTAAATATCTTCTAATCAGCATCGACCCACATGACGAGCGTATCTAATTTTAGTATCCTGCCTTTTCAATTCAATGATATCTTCTTCAAACTCTGAAAGGCTTCGCAATGAGCTTGAACTGGCAGAGGCATTTTTCAACGTTGAGGTATCCAAAATGCAATACAACAGAAAATGGACTTTCTGATTGAGGATCGCTCCTTATACACCTGCTGAGGCAGTACTGATGCTGTAGCTCCCACTATTTATCTGTTTGACACCAAATTTTAATCATTTGCACGTTCGGTCCAAATATCTTTCTATACGAAATTTTATTACAATCTGGGTAGCCTTTTGGTACGATATTTTTGTTATAGAGGTAAATATATTTTACCTGTAATTGAACTTAGGTTGAAAATTTAGATCTTCAATTAGAATTCATAGCTTAGATTACAGACGATGCAGGTAATAGGGTTGTTGCTGTACATCATGTATCCTGTATGCTCATATTCATATGTAATATAATGGTACAAGAAAATGTACGTATATTTGTACTTAATCATTCAGAAATGGTGATTGTAGTTTCACCAGCAGAATTTTCACTTTTCTTGTACAAAATTTTTCTCAATTAGTTTTATATAAGAAATTATTTATATTTGTTAATCTGAATATTAATACTAACACTATTTTCGATAAATACAGATGTTAACTACTATGATTGGTTTTTATGTAAATAATTATTCAAAACAGATCTCATACAAATCGTATTTTAAAAATTATTAATTAAATTAAGTAAAATATGAAATGATCTTTAGTAAATCAGTTGTTTTATTTCAAGATAGTTTAAAGAAATATATTCATTCTAAGCATTGACTAGTTCTTTTGCATTTAAGAAGCCAAGACCCATGTTAATTTTTAGTTGTATGCTACTTCATAGAAACTTTATCCTTACTTCACGTTTAACCTATAAAATTATTAAAATAGTAAACATATTAAACCTTTCAAAATATATCTACTTTATATCAATATTATTTAAAGTCTAGATTAATTTGAATTTCTTCCAATCAAATTAGGTTTCTTTGATGTTCTGCTCCTACCTTTCATTAAATGTAATGAAATTTTCACAACAATCTAAATTTTGTTACGAAGAAATATTTTATCATTTCATTATACCCCACGGCTATTGTTTTGTTTTGATCACTTTGGCGAACAGATCACTTTTGTACCAGATCACTTTTCAATTTTAGAATGTTCGCATTTAGCCTAAATATATTCATCATCATCACTAATAATTTATCGTTTGGTTTTTAATTTTAAATGTATTCAATAAATGCATTTCTCAACGTGCTTCTTGTTTTTATATTTGAATTATTACTGCAACTACATTAACTGGAATTTTGAGTATACTATTTACCTACACAAAAAGAAAACATTAACTTTCTACCCAGCTAGAATAGGTGTTTACTTAGCGTTTATACAAAATAGAAATAAGCTGACACCTGAGTCTGACTGAATGGAGAAATAAACATATCCAAGAAAACCGTGAGAAGTTAACAGAAACCCATTTCAAAATGTGATATCAGAAAAGAAGGTTAATTTTAAATTAAATTGAACAATTGTAAGAATTTTAACAGAATTTAAGATATTTCAAATGCAAGATCAAATGTTCACATTCTAAACTTATTACAGCAAATATCTCTTCCTATTTTTGTGTCACAATAAAAAGTGAATAAAGGAAGAATAACTGATGTTAAAAAGATTGCTAAAACCAAAGAAAAATAAATTCTGGCTTTTCATCTTAAACTAAATCAAAATATTTATTGTTATTTTATATAATTAACTATAAGATTTTCAGCCTTAGTATTGTTAACATATACAAAATAATAAAACTAAAATACATATTTTGAATTGTTAAAGAGTTCCAAGATTTGAGTATTTATGTTATAAACTTTGGCCTTTAATTTTATTCTCTAGTTTTAAAAGATTGAAGAGATTAAAAATCAATAACAATAAAAATAGCAATGAATAGTTTTGAATTAGAATTTGTCTCATGTTAAAGTCTTCCATTTGCCTTAAATAATAACATAAAAATAATTAAACTACGTAAACTACAAAACAATTAATATATTTTATTCTATTATACTTCATAATTTAAATATAAAAAGAAAAATAGATGCTCTCCTCAAAATATATTCGTATTGTACCAAAATATTGTTTTCGTAAAAATGACATTTGTAAATGTAATGAGTACAGATATTGTCCTAAGATATTAGAATTAACAATACCAGCCTGATGTCTATTGATTTTAGGTAACCAAATATTTAACTATTTTAGCCCTTTATTTTAATGCAAACTGACAATAAATTAAAATTCTCACGAAATATCATATTTTAGTTGAAATTTCATTTAATAAGTACCATATGGTTCTAAAATACATCATATTGGAGTCAAATTGAGTAACGAATTATGATTAACCTTGATAAAATAGAAAACTAGAATGAGTTTTTATTGGCTACTTCGAGAACATTAGGCCATTTGTATTTTAACATAGTTTTGAATCATAATGGGTTAGATTTTACTAATACAAAAATAATTAAAAACAGACATATGCAAATACTGAATTACAACTCAATTTTAAATTCATAACATACAACTAAATATTTTGAGCCCAAATAATATTTAGTATTGAAAATTTGTCAAGTTACTATCATAAAATTATCCTAAAATTCTATTTTCTGCAAATACTTAAGAAAATAATTATTCATTAAGAATATAAACCCTTTATTGCAAGGAATAAACACTAAAACTGAATCTTTTATGGATAAAATAGCCCAAGATATAAGCTAATTGGCAACACAAAATGTAATTCATCAGTTTTGAAAAAGATAAGTCCTGTTTATCTTCAAGACAATGATAACATACCGCATCTAATTTTACCCATCCTATTATGATTTGATGATTTACAATAAAATTTAATTAATATGGCATTGTAGAGGTTTATGTACTTATACATTGATAACTCTATTCTTAACGCCTGCTCAATACACGTCCCAGACTATGTATATTTTCAGGTATTTTTACTAATAGTATTTTTAAGAAATTAGATTTTTCTTTAAATTTTGAAAGATTTTCCAAGGATTTTTCTTAATAAGAATTGTGATATTTTTGTACAGTAATTTTAAACTGTTTAATGTAATTACTTCAGATCCTTTTTTCCCGAATTCTATAGAAATAATGTAAGAGTTTTAAGCTAATTTTTAGGTCATCACTATCCGGCTTTTGATCAGTACTGATTTAACTGATGATTACGATCGTTACTGTCTTTTTAGAAAGTGAATTCTCTATCTCATTGTTATGGTACTTCTTTCATGAGTTTCGATGACTAAGAATTTAATGTTCTTGTTCTTTACAAATTTTATTTTAACTTTCCTTTTCTTCATATTTCATAGTTTAGAAATATGTTTTTAAAGTTATCAGCATTTGTTAAATAACGAAAGCTTTCATACTATAATTTATGCCCAATAAAAAGGTGTTTGATTTATTGACATATTCTGCATGAACCTTAAGAATTTGGAGAAAGTGGAAAGTTTTTAATGTCCTATTCTGGAACTATCGCTAAGCAAACTACGGAGAACTTTCTATATTTTATGTAAGCATTTTTTTATCAATTCATAAAATTATATATAAACTACCAATTCCTTATGTTTTTAAACATATTTGTAAATTTATCTAAAATTTTTGTCTTGAATTTTTTTCTCAAAATATTGATATTTCATCAAATGAATCTTAAAAATTAGAAGAAAATAATACCTTTATTTGTAAATGAATTTTAATTATTGAATTTTAATAATATAGAATAATGAAAAACTTACTATAGCAAAATAAAATCAATAAAATATGAAAAGTATTTAGTTTAAATAAACTGAATTTATATTTCTGAATATATATATTCAGAATAAATTCAGTATAAGATATATATATATATATATATATATTTATATATATATATATATATACATACAAAATCCTACTAAAAACCAAATAACCACTAAAAAACTATTTAAAAATTTATTAGAACTAAAAAAACTACAGAATTCAACGAAAATCAGCAAGCATTTGCTTAAATACTATTATACAAATATCTTTAATTCAACACAAATATAATTCATTAATTAAAAATTACTACCAATTCAATTACCAAACAACCTTATTAAAAATCAAGAGAAAAGAGGTTTCGTGATGCAAAAATGAAAACAATGTAATTTAATACTGTTCTACTCTTTTGTGTAGAAAATGTGGGTTCAACATGTGGGTTCATGGATCCAACCATCACATCTTCAGCAATTATATTTGTTATTATATTCTTTTTTTTTTACTCAACTTCTTTTACTTTTTGTTGTCTTTTTACTTTTTTCCTTTACAGAACTTATAAATCTTACTTTTCTCACTTTTTCGCTGAACTACTGTTTTTTTCTTCACTTTTCACTCATAACTTTGTCTCAATAACAATACCTTGATTGTTTCTTACGAATTCTCTCATTCCTTACTTTCCTTAATGATAACTTTTTAACTTATCCTTAAGCTTCATGTGATATCAGGTATACTTTTTAGTAGCAACAATAACAGTCCCTTATTATTTCAAAACTTTTCGCGTTACCTTGGTGATCAGTGCCGATTACCTTTAGCACTCAATCACTCCGCGTCAGCGTGTTGTTTGCATGTGCTGTGATTGGAGACTAGCCCTGATCTGATCTGAGGGGATTGAGTAGGTAACATCTTACCCCCCCCCCTTTAAAAAAAAAAAAAAAAAAAAAAAAAGCCCTCCACAGGCGGGCTATTACACATTAGCAATAAAGATGTAGACCAGGAAAATCAAAAAGCCAAAACCAAATACAAATTCTACAATAGAAAATTAAAGAAGGGTAGGTAGTACAAGTCAAACAAAGGGAATAAGATAAGACGAAAAATTTGTACCACACACACATATATTTTATATATATATATATATATATATATATATATATATATATATGGGGAGAGAGAAAGACACAGAGTATAAATTCTGATTCATTTCTGATTCAGATTCTGATTCCTCTGCTCAGAAATGCAGGTGTAATAGAAAAATAGTCAATATTCACATGTATTCAAAAAAAGAGAAGAAAAATAATGAAATTAATAGACGTTTGTAACTAGAAACACTTCTTTCACCCCTTCGAGATAAAAAATTCTAATAGGAGTCAACAAACTTTCCGCAGTTACGGACAGAAATGCAAAGACGAGCCACATCCGTACTTCAGAAAAAGATGACAAATAGCTGATGACTTCGAGAGATAACAACGATTGCATCACTTGGTGTAGTGACGCTCCAGTTACGGCACTTTGACCGAAAGGGGACCCGACCACGAAGTTTAAAACATAGGTCTTCACTTAAATATTTCTGCATTTCTCATCAGGAAGGAAGTGTCCGCTTCGTCTGCGATGCCAGCTAAGTGAGATTAAATGAATTATGTTCGCCAGTGATTTATGGATTTTATATCAACAGCTCACCTAAAATGTATGCAGCTTGACCAAGTATGCAGTGCTTGATCGCTCTTCATTAAGGGCGTTGACATGGAACCTCGTGCAAGAAAAGAGAGAATCTGAGTGTTGGGTCATAAAAGAGGATTTAGACAAGAAAATCTATTTTGATCTAGATTGTTTGTAACATTTAGATGGTTCCAGTCGATACTCATAAATACTTTCTGACCTTTTCATTTTGTATCTAAATCTGATAACAATTTGTTTCATAAATGAAGTCTTTTGTTTAAAATGATTAAAAATAAAATTACTTTTAAAATATGTGTATTTAAGATCGCATAAAACTCCTTACTTTAAATGTGCATTGCATTTGCTAAAAGGTCAAGAAAAATTTTATTGCATTTTTTGAATGTTCAATAATTATCTATAAAAATGTGACTGCATGAGATGTGCTGATCATTTTAAAAATATCTTGTTTTCGAGATATATATACTTAATATTAACGAAAAAGTGAAAAGATCAAAATATACACACTATTGATGTATTATTCGCAAGATGGAGAGAAGAATAATACAAATACTACTATATATATATATATATATATATATATATATATATATATATAGGTATTTGTATATATATATACACACACACACACATATATATATATATGTGTGTGTGTGTAATTACTTTCCGATAATTTAATTAATTTCCTAATTTAATTTGTGTTTTAACTGCAATAGCACTGCGTTCATCATTATTTCATGTGATCCTATTCCTTTTAATCTTTTAATTATCCAAACATGTTGTTTCCAAAAATGCTAAGATCAGCATTTCCCACGCTCTGAGATAATAGTGATATTAATCACCAGTCAATTAGTCGCAATGTAAAATATACCTAAAGATCCCTACATATATTACCATGCGATGCTATAATTTCTTTTTAATTCAACTTCCTTAGAGAAACAAACAGGGAAAAAAGTTCTGAAACCTCTTACCTAATCACCAGAGTGATGGATGTAAGCATCCATCACTATTCCCGATGTATCTGCCTCCCTCTCATGTGAACATAAATATATTTGAAATTTAAAGATTTATAGTTTCCTTTTTATGTCATGACTGCCGCGACTCATGTACAAAATGTCTTCAGTTCAAATGTTAAAGAAGTACCAAATTATTATTATTATTATTATTATTATTATTATTATATATATATATATATATATATATATATATATATATATATATATATATGTGTGTGTGTGTGTGTGTGTGTGTGTGTGTG
>BMAW01065010.1:563646-632781 GCA_019974015.1 Nephila pilipes | reverse complement strand
ATATATATATATATATATATATATATATATATATATATATATATATGCTGAAAATTTATGAAAACATAATTTATAAAATATTTAAAAAGACAAAAAGTCAATAAGAAATAAGAAAAAAAAAAAAAAAAATTAAAAATAAATAAAACAAAAAATGGAACCCAGGAAGATAAAAAGCAATTTCGGGCTGAGGACCGAATAAGCGGGGTTAAACTAGTTTGATGGTTCCAACCTTCCCCCCTTGTGACTTGACAGGCTGAATTGGAAAATCTAAAGTGAAAAAGAGTTTTATGATAAAAGATGCAAAAATAAAACTCTTTCTAAAAATTAGCAAGGAATCAAAAATATAAAAATTGAGGTAAAATAATCTTCAAACAAATGAAATACTTCAAGATAGGTAGGTATCAGACACTCAAAATGTATATATTATTATTATTATGAGATATTGCAAAAGAAAAACAAAGGAATTTAATATTTTTATGTTATGAAGAAGATAGCAATGTTATAAAAAGTGGCTCATAGAAGTGTGGGTGGTAGGGAAATAATAACTTTCAAAACGCCAGCCATGGAGTCAGAAAAATAAATAACATAATAATTGTCTTATTCTTATTTCATCAACTAAAATAGCATCTTTATCTGCTGAAAAAACACTGCTGTATATATTTCCTTCTAGATTATTTTTTTTATCTTAAATTACAAATACTTCTCTTTAATATTAAGTATAAATGTAGACACAGCTTTAACATAAACATATTAGAAACTTTTGTTCGCAATGTTCTGATAGTTTGATGCTTAGTTTTGTCATTATATTTTTAAAAAAATCCAGGAAAAAAAAGACTCGTTTTATGAAAGGAAGAGAGACTGTTGTGGCATGCAAGAATTAAAAGTATTTACACTGAATAAATTTCCCTTCATTAATAGCGGTTTTTTACTAACTTAATGCCTTTGTAAATATGGAGTTAGTACAGATAAAAAATAACGCAATTGGTGAAAGAAAAGTAACGATTGATAATAATATCTGCTTATAAAAATTAATTGATTAATGTCAGTTATTATTGCCAGTTATTTTCAAATTAAGTTGAAGTCCAGTTTGTAAAAAAAGTAAGGTTCCTCCTATATAGTAATTCTTTGGTAATAACATTTTGTTAGTAAAAAAATCTTGAAGTTTGAATCGTGCTGTCTTCCGTGTGTAGAATAGCTCATAAAGCTGTCAAGATTCTGTGAGAATAGGTAATACATTCCTCACGCAATATTTAGTGATTGAAAGCTTTAGGAGTATAAGTTGACAATATGATTTTATGGTATTTTGGCACGGAGATAGAATGCTGTTTCCGCGCTAGTATTCCAAGATGGCATATTAATTGAAGAAAATGAGAGCTTATATTATGATGAGAATAAAAATGTCAAAAAAGGTTCCAGTGTGCAGAGAGTGTAAAATGCCAAAATCTTAAACAATTTTGAGTTGTCTTGTGATTGACAGTGGTAAGCGTGTGGAACAAGATTAAATGAAGAAAAAGGATTATGTAAAAATGTGGTAATAATTATTTGTTTCGATACTTAACGAGTTTTCTGTAGTTGGGAGGGAATATGTCAATTTTTTCCAGCAATAAAAAAAATACAAAAGGAATAATTCACGGTTTATTAATTTAAAGGCGCAATACAATAAATACGATCTTAATTTGGATTTAGTACGATATCATCCCTTATATGTTGATGGAAATATTATTAAAATATTATAAGATTTTTAATATAATTTTTCTGAAATGCTCCTATGTGGAAGAAGAGTAAAATGAGAAATTCTTGATAGCATTTGCTTTAGTATATTACACATTGATGTTCAAAGAAAGTAGATAATTTGATAAAATATATTTTGCTAGATAGTCATCTTGATAACTGGTAATCTAAAAAACATTTTACTGGAATAATGCTTCTAAATGTCCACATTTTTGTTCCTCGAAAAATATTTGAGGGGGAAACTATTTTAACATTCCCGTCCCTTTAGCTTCATAATATTCGAAACGATTCAACACATTCTCATTATTCGTAAAATTTGTAAATATTCCTTTTTAGCAGCATATTAGTAATTTTACATCAGTTATTAAGAATAAAAGGCGAATAATTGAATGTGGAAAGTTTTATTGAACATAATTAAAGACTAAACATTATTAACGCTAATATACGAATGCTCTATTGCCATTTTATCCGTATTTAAGTTACGTAACACATATTCAAACAGAAAATTGAGCAATACGCAATTAAATGGCATTCACTGAATATTATATTCTAAAAAAAGCACATATAAATTTTAAAATTTCTACACAAAAAGTTCAAATAAGATCACAGTTTAACTAAAAACTTTCTTCACAATTTTATCAGGGTGAAACTCTTTAGTTTCATCATGTTGAACTACCAGTAAACCTAATAAATGATATCGTCTTTATTGCAAGCATGATATAATTATATATAAAGGCATAAAATTAGAGTATCCCATTATATAAGGGTATAACGTTGGAGCTAAATGGAGCATGCTCTCATTAGTGATCTGTTCTATTTTCTTTTTTCAACATCGGAACTAAATGGAATATGTAGTTTACTGGTATCGATGGTATACCTATTTTTACTGAACAGCTTCTTTATGACGGGTAAATATGAATACCATTTTTTTGTAAATCTTTTTAAATGAAATCAATAGATTTTTATTAACAGTAATATTCAGTACATATTTACAAACTCCATTTTAGGAGGCACAACATACTTGCATATAGAAATATTACATTTAGTACAAATATTATTAGACCTAATTTTTTAAATAGTCCAATTCGGCAAGACTTTCGTACATTAAGATTTTATATAAATGATTATGAATTGGACTATTATTTTGTTCGTCACGAAGATCACTGCCTATTTCTTCAGACAATTGGAAAAGTAAAGAATAATATTCTAGATATGTTTACTCCAGTGGTCTCTTGGTACGTTATTCAGACTTAGATGGCAACAAAATCCAATTCACTATCCTTCGCCTCGTCCAATCTCTCTACCTAGTCTATTGACACTTTCAATCATTATACTTGAATATATCAATTCTAATTTGCATGTCATGGGGCATTCGTAAGAGGAGATTCTCAAATCAAATAACGTCATATAAGGTTCCATAAGGTTAATTGAAGAGAAATACGCGTGAAAATTTCATTATAAAATAAGCGGAACATATATGTACAAAAACAAAGTCGTACCTCTTGTAAGGTACACCTAAAAGTATGAGATACTTCTATTTAAGAAACAATTCTGTTAATTCCGATCCCTTTGAAAAGTATATGTATTTACCTTCGAATAAGATACACCTCATGTGAGGGACAAAATGTCTGGTCCGATGGGTTTCCCTTTTTGGGAGACACTACTATGTTTCTTTATGGTCGGATTATCGACTTCCCTTGAAAATTCAAAATTTCGTTAAACAAGCTTCACTTCCGTTTTCACAAAATTTTCGTTTGAAATGATCACTCTATTTTTCTCACTAAAGCAGTATCAAACTTTACACACTTTCTTTGCAAACTGTACTGTTGAAATGATCGTTCGTAATATCATAAGGCTTGTTGTTTTTCTAAAGATATTTTTAAAGCTTCTTGTTGACATACTGACTGCTAAACAGACGTAATTTATTGGTTTTAATTTTTCCTAATTCATGCGCATTTCATTTTTGTTAATCCGCAACAAATGAAAAAATTAATTATAAAATAAGTAAGTGAATTTGACTGAATTTTGTAAAAATAGTTATGCAACATATAGAAATACGAAGGCATAGGTCTTTCGGATAAAATAAGGAGAGATGTATTGACTATATTTTACGAGAGTATCACTAAAAACCAACGTATAATAAGTAAACAATGATATTTATATGTTCGGAATTTTTAACATGAAATGTAGAGAATTCGGTCTCCTTTAATTTAGTGTTAAATATTAAATGAAAACGTAGTCAACAAATAATGAAATTTATATTGCATTATTTTCCTTTAAACACAACTTAAGTCTTTTAATTCATCAATTGGTCATGATTTTATTAGCTGAATAGTATTAACAATTTATAATGAGAAATTGTAAAATGAAACAGTAATCCCCATTTTAAGTGTTCCAAGAGATTTTAAATTTCTTAGCTTAATTTGTATGAAAAGGTAAAGACATTAATTGCTTAATAATAAACATCTTATTTTATAAATTGCTTATACATGTACTAAATCCTCATGTACAGCACTGAAACAATTTTAAAATATGTATGTGTGTATGTGTACCTGAATTTATAAGCTGAAGTTCACTTGAAAAATGTACATTTCCACTAAGAAAATCAGAATGAAACATTTACTATACGCATGCAAATTGACGCAAGAAACATTTAACTCACTCAAACCATTCTTATCTACTGAGTTAAGTGAGTTTTATAAATTAGGCAGCAGTAGATTTCACTGAAGCAAATAATATGTACTTAATAAAACTAGTCATTACGCAAGAAGAATTTTTTTTGTATGGATAATAATATCAATTATTTATCCTGAGTACTGAAAGACAAGAAATAAAACACATGATCACATGAATCACTCTTGCATTACGAACAAGGAGTGTTTAGCATTTTAGTTTTTAAAATGATAAAAAAAAAACATCATTATAATTCTACAAATCCCGTACATCCTACCAGAACGGGCAGCAAGAACAACGAAATTCATTGTTCTGGGGGTTGTTGCTTTTATTTTAATTTATAAAACTGGAACCTAGTTTATTGACTGGTTCTTGCAGTTACTGCTCAAAATTGTTAATTTTTATAGTTAGACATGCTTCAACGAAGAGAAAAACTTCAGAGAACTTTAAAGGATTGTAAGATTTTTTTGAAAAAAAAAAAAGGACTCAACATAGGAAAAAAATTATCTTTAAGTTTTTTTTTTTTTATTTCTTTACAATTCTGATTTGGCTGCACCGGTTTTCTCTTAGTGAGTACCAATTTATAATGTTTATCGGGCTATTCGACTGAATGTTAGGTTTTCAATTTAAGGTAACCGAGATGTTAAATGCTTCAAATTTTGCAATTTTTGATTTTGCCGTTAAAAAATAGAGGGCGCTTTGTGGAATCCGTAGAAGTATTATTTATGGGAATTTGATATAAATAGAACATTCTAAAATTTTAAACACATGTCCTATACCATTGAGAAAAATAATATATATTTGTGTTTTCCTCAAAATATTTTAGGATTTGGTATGCATTTATTTCTAATGCTAATATTAGTACATTACACAAAGAAGTTATTTCTGATATTCGAAATTTAACTTTTGTCAAATACATAATCACAAATTTTAAATATTGCACAGTATATGCATACAAAGTAAAGGAAATATGAATCACAAAAATTTTCAAAAATTTAAACTTTGCTTTTAATTTTTGAATTTATAATTAAGTTCAGTGAATGGAATGTTATATTTATAACTATTGTGTAAATTCAGTATACTTTTCTCAAGATGTACCTAAAGGTAAATAAATACCTGACTTAAAAATGTAAATGCAATTATTGATTACCAATTACACACACACACACACACACATATATATATATATATATGATTTTTTTTGCATAAACAGATACATGAATATACAGGTATCTCATTGTTAAAATATATAATTTCCATTGCTTTTAATATTAAAAAAAGAGCAATTATTTAATATTAAAAATTTGGCATAAAATAAACTAATTTTTCCTTGTTGAAGGTGCCTAAATTACCTTAAACATGTTTAAAAAAAATATGAAATAAAAGTACAGCAAAATTTTACTTCCGTAATAAGTCTAATAAAAAAGGACTGCACTACGCATTACTTATTGTATTTTCTAACAGATTTTATGATTTATTTATATTATGTACATATTCACTCTCTTAAGATTTATGAAGGAATACAGTAATTTTTTTTCATTCGTATATGTCCTGAAATACATCTTTATCTTACGAATACATTAAATGCAATAAGAACACCGCATGAATAATAGCAAGAGAAAGAAAAGAAATCTATACATCATTAAATGTATTTATTCTAAGAAGAACTAATTTTAAGGCTGCTTATGTTACGTAACGAAACTAAAATTTGTCTGTTGTAATTCGTCAATAATTGGCACTGGTGAGTTTGGAACTGCATCATGCTTATGTTTCAATAACTTGGGATTTCTGGTTAACGCAAAAAAAAAGAAGAAAAAAAAAAAAAAAAAATGACATCTCTGAGATCCTAAATCACATTTCACCGGCCAACAAAACGTTCTTTGGACTCCAAACTTTACTGAGGTCCTATTTTCTCTCCAGAAAAACAAAGCATTTTACTTATAAAACTCTCATCAGGCCGATCCTAATGTATGGCTCGGAAACTTGCTCTCTTAACTGAAATTGGAGAATACAAAATTGCAGTTTTTGAGAGAAAGGATTTCAGAAGTAGTCTCGGTGAGTGAAGGAAAATAGACGTTTCAATTGTGAAATTTATAGAATTTTTAATGAGCCTGATATCAATAAATGTATTAAAGTAAAGCGAATGAACTGGTTTTCTCATATTGTTAGAATGGGTGAGAAAAATCCAGTGAAGAAGATTTTTGTTGCAAAGCATTTTACTAGACGGAAAAGATGAAGACCAAAACTACGGAGGCTTGATTCTATTGAATCGGATTTTAAGGTGATTGGGGAGAGGAACTGACAGAGACTAAGGCTGGTTATCTTAGAGCAGAGGTATTCAAACTTTTAAACTTCGGGGAACTCTTTGAGCTTATTATTTTCTTGAAGGAACCCCTTGATTAAAGAGAAGAAAAAAAATAGGATATAAAAGCTTTGTCTTACTCAAATTTATAAAATTATTATTGCATCTCTATTTCATCACAATACAAACGTCTCAATAAGATAATGAATGGTAAGGTAGCTAATGAGTATTGAGGCGGGGAGGGTTTCTAAAATATATTCCATGTATAATAAACAAAAGCAACGATATTTTAAATTATAACAAATTAATAAAAAGAAATTTTTTTAATGACTTGGCAGCTATTTTTGTTTTGTTGCAAAGTATTTTTGCGTCTGGAATAATTGATGAAATCTGAAACCTTATGTCATCTTCTGCATCTAATCGGTTTTTCGAATTTCGCTTACACATGTTGAAACATATGACATAAGATGTTTCTTAGCTCTTTTGGCAATTTCAGGGTATTCTTATTCTAATGTCAATCCAAATATACACAATATCAACTTGATTAAAATTTAGTTTCAATTAAGTGTCGGTCGATGTATCAATTTGTTGTTCTCTTTCTTTTATTGGGAGTTTGGAGGTGTCACAGTCTTGAGAAGGAGTTTGGATCTAAGATAATTTTTCTTTTTGAACAAGGAAGTATTCAAGAAATGTTTTTTGAAGATTTGATTAATATTGGAACAAACTAATTTTTAAATTTTTGTCGGGATTAGCATTATCGTCTCCTAAAATACTATGCAAATTAGGAAAGCATTCAATATTATCTTTCAAAATGCAATCTGCCCAAAATTTCAATTTTAAAAGAATGGAGTTAATTTTACTTTATACCTCGAATAATGAAATAAGTGGACAAATAAATGAGCGATTTTTCACTTGAGCAAAGAATGGAGACTAATATGTGACCTAATATGTCTCGGTTAAAGTATTTGAAGCACGTGACTTTTACGAAATTTAAGATTTTAATTTTTATCCATAAAATGTTTATTCATATTTAATTTTACAATTAAATTTCCTTTAAGAATTCGATCTTTTATAAAAATTAAAATTATACTAAAATTTTGCCACTTTGATTAAACAAAGAGTGATCTCTTGCTGAACCCCTGTCAAAGTTCTAGAGAACCCTATGGTTTCGCGGAACCCAGTTTGAAGATCTCTGTCTTAGAGGAATCTTCAAAAGAAGGCCTCCCTAAGCTGTTGAGTCAAATATGATGATGATACATAAAATACATAAAAAGAATCGGGTTTTTCTGTATTACGTTAATTAATTCTTTGGGAGAACGAGGAAGACTGAAACCACTTTTTGCAAAATTGGGTAAGATTTTTTGTAATTAATTTAAGAAAATAAAATTAATACTTACAGAAAGTTTCATACCACGATGCAAAACAAAAAAAAATTCTGATTTTCTTGGGTTCTAAAACAGAAGCGTTGAGTCAATTATTTTTTAAAAAGTGAAAACTGTTTCAAATATATCCTTCCTTTGCGTTACACTTAAATTAAACTTCCTGATTGGAAAATTTGAATATAACTCTAATTATGAAAAAAAAAAAGTATTTAAAATGTAATTTTAGAAAAGAATGCGTTATTTTAGCTCTGAAAGCAATGGTGGTGATTTTTTCCAGCACGAGAATTGCCAATATCTTAAGACTACTCACTTTCGCATTTTATCACCTTTTTTGTTCAATGCAAACAATACAAAACAAAATTTGCGTATTAAAACAAACCCGAAATGATTTCTTCATGGATTTATCATTACCGCAATCAATAAAATGGAAATCCAAAGAGATTTAGTGTTGAAATTCTTTTTTTAATAAAACTACAAAATAGATAAATAAATAGAATTAAGTTTTTTTTTTTTTAATTTTACACATAATAGGAAATTTTATGTCTCATTACAAATTTAATCATGTTTCATGATCCGAATTTCTAACACCCTTCAGATAAATATATTTCGAATTATTAAAGATAATGTAATATATATTTCAAACAGAAAATATATTTCGAATTATTAAAGATAATGCCCTTTTTAAGGTGATTAAATGCCCATTTTATTGATAGACCTTTCATCCTATCCAATAGACTTCATAAAAAAGAAGAAATAAATTTTCAATAACTATATAAAATTAATAATTTATAAAATTTTCTCAATAAATAAAGCTCCTATTCCATGTTCAAAACATTTTCTGTAGCTATTTTTTGATTTTACTCACACATAATGAAGGAAAATAAACTTTTAATATAATCGAAAACTTCATATTATTTGATTAAAATATATTTATTTCATATGCCTCATACTCTTAAAGAAATCGCGAACAAAATAAAAACGTTTTTGTAACTTTTATAGACGTTAAAACGCTTTCTTTTGATTTCAACAAAATGCTATTTCCGAACTCAAGAATTATGTGGAGGATTAAGGGATGCAAATGCACATATTTTGACATTACGAACTTATTCGAAAAATATATTTCAGGAAGTTCGATTCTCCCTCTTATTTAAGTACAGTGGATACTGTTTACGTAAGAAAAACTGACGAAACAAGAAATAATTAATATATTTAATGTCTTCCTATGTTGTTTTTCAATTCGTTTGTTAATAAAAAAAAAAATTTCTTTATTAACATAATGAATACTCTATTGTTGTGGAAATATGTTTTTAATTCACCAAACAAACAAAAAGTAACATTATTTTCAAATAACATATAATATTTGTTAGTACTACAGTATTTAGTACTTACAATACCCTAAAAAATTTTGGACATTTAATTCATCTAAATCCATTTATACAATCAAAAAATACTCGTATTTGAAGATGTATGACATCATGAAGGTAAATTGTTGTTACCATTAAGTGCTGCCATCTGTTAAACCGCACCGAAACAAATTTGACATTGGTTCATAAGTTAGTTTTGATTTGGTAGTTATTTGCTATCAAATCAAAATTTGATAACTGCTGCGTCAAGTTGTCGACGCTGTTTTGCATCGAGTTGTCACCGTCGGTGAGGCCTGGATCTATCATTATGCAATGGAAATAAACAAAAATCAAACCAGTGGTTTGTTTCCAGTGAATCTTTGCAAAAAAAGTCGAAGATGGTCTCATCGGCCGAAAAGTTATGACGAAGAGTTTTTGAGGGGCGAAAGGTGTCATGATGACTAATACAAGTAATTTAGAAGAAGACAGCTGTCTAGTGAATCGTGATGCTTTCTCAAAACGAACCATTTTCAATGCTAAGAGTGAATTATCTTGGATTTTCTAAGGACTTATTGAATGACCTCGTGGGACGCAAGACAGGTTTCTGTTTCCTGATCGTTTGCTTACATTTGTTGTCTCTTTTGTCTGATATTGTCCACTATTTTGGGTTTTTTTTTAGATGAGAAGAGATTTCTTACTTTTACTGAGAAAATTCGAAATTGTACAAAGGTTTTATTTAATTTACAATATTTCAAAAATAATAATTAATTTGAAATGAATAATTAATTTAACGTTTGATTAATCTGTGAAAAAGGTATTGCTGAAAAAGATAGTCAGTGCGCGACATGGAATAACAGGACATATTAAAATTATGGAAGGCTTTTAAGTTTTGAATATGTAGGTAAGGAAGAAAAAATAATTTTTTTTAAATGTTGTTGTTTTAACAAATCTGATTCACTCGTTAAAATTGAAAATTAGCCATAATATGAATAAAACACACAGAGCAACCTCTTTATAACAAAAATAGGAAACAAAATGTGACGAAATATAAAAATCATGAAAGTTTTTTTCCTATTTGTTTCGCAGTTAAGATTCTGAAACACTTCAAAACATAATTTGATTTCTTAAACGGTAGATTTAAGTGTCAGTATCCAGTATTCTATATAGAATAATTTACCATTATTTTGCCTAATGAATTTTTTTTTCTATTCAGAAAAAATTGAGATCAATTCTTATTTTTTTTTTCTTTTCAGAATTAATATCATAAATACTCGTATCTAATGTCCTTCAAGTAGTTAAGTTCTCTACATTTGCAATATCTGTGATATTGCTCAATTTAAAAACAAAAAAAAATAATTATATGTGTTTGAAATTAGACAAAATATTATTAATTTGATTTCACAATACGAGTAAAGTATCGAAACTGTTGTTATAATTAGTTAGGTTGCATATAAGATAATAGTATATATCCGTAGTAAAGAATTTAAGAGTTGTCTTTTGTTTTTACATACAATACTGATTAAATGGAGAAATGAAGCGAGTTGAAACGCTTCAAATGTTTCTATGGTTGATCCTTTCATTTTGACAGAAAGAGAATGTCGTAAGAAAATTGCCTGTTTCCAGCAGTACCAGTATGTCAGGAAATTCTCAATAGAATTAACATGCTTTATGCTGCTTGGAACTTTTTTTAAATTCTTATTCATTGCCGAAACCTTTACTGGCTAATTATGGTGGCAGAATCACTTAAGCTGCCATTATATTTAAGAAAATTTTTGAATTCCAAATTTCAATGATGGTATCGATTACTGCAATAAGAACTTTTTGTTTGACGGAACTCAGCAAGAATAGCAGGAACTAATTGTGCGACGTACTGCCGAAAAGCATACAAATATCAACATTGTTTATTCAACGGAAAGTAATACGTACAGTATACACAGTTTAGTAAAATTTAACAGAACTAGTGAAATTGTAGCCAACTACCAAGTATTCAAAATTTAATAGAAGAATTGTTTAATTTGTAAAGAATATTGTTGTAGTACCTTTCTCATTGTGATTTACTCTTTTTTGCTTACACACATATATATATATAGAAAGGTCGCTTCTGTGCTTTGAGATCATGCTTGACCTTGCCAGAGTCCGTCCATCTAGGAACCAAAACACTAATCGCAGATGCTACTTTGTTTGCAAGTGTAATTTTCTTTCCCGGTTGGGTGATCAGTAGTCAATAGCTGGGGTATTGTTTCAGCCATCCCAGCAAAAGAAATGAATTACTCTCCCGTGGTTTTGCAAGATGTGTGGCCAATTCCATTTCCACAAAAAAAAAAAATTCCGAACAGAAGGTCATCAGGAATCTACTAAACATTTGAATCAGAACGTCGTCTACGAGGATTTTATACTACTTATTCTAGAATGTGTCTAGCAACTAAAAATGTCATATTTAGCCATAGCAAATGTAAGAGCAACAAACTTCCGTGTTTTTACTATAAATGCTTTAATATTTCATTCGCAATAGCTTCACAAGTAAATAATACTCTCAATCATCCTATCAATTAACTCAATCTGTACCAACTTCAGCAGCCGAAGACCACAGACGCTGATGAATAAATCTGTCCGATTTCGTTGCACCTTATATAGTACCTTAAAATAAATCTAGTCCTCTCAAACAAAATGAGAAACCGTCTATGTTATTTTACCATTCATTGATGATTAAATTGACGCGAGGACAGTTAAAAAATTCACCGACGTTGAGGTCAGACAGACAGATCTTTCCGGATGTACTTTGTACTCAAGCAGTCTCGAAAAAATACTTTCCGAGAAACCGATAGAGATAGAAGGTAGGCAACTGCTTGATTTTCTGGACAATATTATGAAAAAATGTAGCAAATCAAATATATAATTCATTATGGAACGCAGCAACTTGTTTAAATTTGAAGGAAAAAACAATTTTTTTTCCTGTTCAATCCATTAAATTGAAAAAGGACGAAGGAATGATAGAAAATTTTGATTATTTTTTTTGGGAAACAATAAGAAATCATTAAAGATGGCCATTTCAGGTAACATTTGTCTTTATAGTGCGAAGATTTGTTTCAGCTAATATTTCTGACTCTTTGTTTTATGAATGATCAAGATAAATATGAAAGGAATGAAATTCGTAATTTTACAGATAATAAATAAATAAATATTCTCAGAGAAAAACTGCTGGGTGATTTACAAAAAATTGAGGAAAGGAAGATCTATGAGCTTGGAAAAGAAAGAAATAAACATAGATTTGTGATGCTGTTCAAATAAAAGTAGCGAAATAAAAATATCGGAAATATACTATATATTTGTACTTTTATTACATATATATATATATATATATATATATATATAATAATAACAGCAAACTGCTGTTTAGAAAATACAACACCATGGAAGGAATCATCAGAATCAAATAAATTCGCAGCAAATGTCAATTATGGATATTATGCAAATTAATAAAGTTTCAGAGCCATCGCGTGCGCGGCACTTTTGCTTGCTATCTAGATGATGCTGAAAAGCGTATAAATAAAGTGCTGTAGCGGGACGTTGAAAAAAAAGTCTATGATTATTTGTTAGTAGCAAACGTTTAGTAGAGACGGTATGCCTCCACGACGGAAGAATAAAATTCAAGCAACTTACGGAGTTTGAACGAGGGAGGATAATCGGCCTTCGGAAAGGAGGATTTTCCTATCGCGCAATAACAGCTCATATGCCTTGGAACAGTTTCCACAGTGATGCCCGCGAGTTTGGGAAACACAGTGGACCGTGAGCACCGAACAACTCGAAAAGAACAGGCACTGGACGTGGAAGGTGACGTCAGAGCGCGATGATCGACACCTGCTCCGCATGGCGGTGAATGATCGCACAGCTTCCTCCAGGCGGCTGGCAGCACGTTCAGTCTACTGCTGCAGGTGTACAGTCTCGGCTACGTCAATTCGTCGTCGTCTGCTGCGCCGTGGATTGCATTGGGGTGCCTTTATACAGGATTCCCCTCACGGCGAATCATCGCGACGGCTGCGCGTCGGCGGTAGGCTCTTGAGCACAGAGACAGGCGAGCTGATTGGCACCAAGAGATTGTCTTTTCAGATGAATCACCGCTTCAATTTGTGGACATGATGGCCGTGTTCGTGTTGAACCCCATACTTGGTCAACGCTGCAGCTTCTGAGTGTATTGTTGAACGACATGATGAGTGGTACGGAGTTATGAATTAAGGTGCAGGGAATTTCGTATCATAGACGTCAATTTGGATACGGGTGAGGTAATCTCAGATGTAACAGAGTACGTCAGTGAATGCTACAGCCGAAGTCGTTCACGCTTTCCTTCAAGGAGCATCCCTGGGCCTATCTTTTCAGCAGGATAATGCACGCCCACATGTTGCGCGGACTGTTTTCGAGACTTCTGTTCAGCTGCTTGCTTCTTCCTTGGCCTGCTTATTCACCGGATATGCTCGCCTGTGAGCACGTGTGGGATATAGATTTGGTCGGCGTCTCGCTCGTGATCACGCGTCCTGCGGTTTCAAAGACAGGCTTTGGTTGCGCATACAAGCGATATGATTCTCTTCCTCAAACGGATATTCAGCATCCTGTTTGACTCATGCTACGTCGTATAGCAGCACTTATTGCAGCGCATGGTGGCTGCCCCAAATGCTACTGATGATTTCGGACGCTTAATTTGTTCTTTTTGTTTGAAAATTTCATCATTTATTTGTATCAGGCTGGAAGTCGTTTTCTGCATTAAATTTCATTTGATTCTGATGATTCTTTCATGGTGTTGCATTTTCTACAAACAGCAGTATATGTATATATATATAACAGTACAAAGAAACAAATATTTTCCGCTGAAAATGCGTTTATTGTATTTTTTATACGACAAAACACGGGTTGCATACACAAATAAAACGTTTTTAATGTGGACGAACAATTTTTTGTCTTCTGAAAAATCATCTTTCGATGTTTTTTTAAGTGATTGTTCTACTATTATCATATTTTTGGTAACAGAGAAACGTTCAGATAAAAAAAAAAATTCAGATTTTCAATAACTTCAATTTGAGTCCTATTCCAAACCGGTGATTATTATGCAATTTTTTTTTTTTTATTTGGAGGTCACTATGTACAAAATTTATTTGATACTTTACAGTCTGTGGCATGTAGTTTCATGACTGAGTATCTAGCTTGGGTATAATCTTGGTCATTTGATTATGTTTCTCCTCTTTCTTTATTCATATACATAAAATACATATATAAATAAAACAAACTATGATACAACAAACTAATTAAACTGAAAGTAATAAACTTAAAATTTCATATTAAAAATGCAGGAAAATATGAAATTCTTCTCTCTCATCAGACTAGTAACTATTAATACATTGATAATAACTGCGGATCAAATTCTTTAATACATAGAGATTTTTAAGTCAAATTTTATTTCTATAAAAATATATGAGAGTAAAATTATAGTTGTTTTACCCTTAAATAGAATTTTTTTAATTGCATAGGGGTATTCTTAAAAAGAGAAATAGTAGAAAAAAAAAATTTACAATGTACATTATAATAAACAATCAAAAGAAGAGTAAATGAAAAATAAAATTAATTATAACAGTTTGTTAAAAAGTTGGTAGTTCCCTAATTGAGAATTCTTACTCCAATGCTTAGTTAATTCAAAATGAATACATGATTAAATAATTCGAAAGATTGAAGAGGACGATTTTGGTGAATCTCAAATAGGAGATCAAATTAAGCGGGAAAAATAATTTTTTTCAAAAAGAACACTATAAGCAAAATAAGCCTACATTGACTTAACATACACACACATATATACTGCTGTTTGCCAAATGCAACACCATGGAAAGAATCCATCAGAATCAAATGGGAATTTAATGCAGAAACGGCTATGCTGATACAAATAAATGATGAAATTTTCAAAACAAAGAAACAATTAAGCGTCGAAATCAGTATTTGGTGCAGCCACCGCTGCGCTGCAATAAGTGCTGCTATACGACGTAACATGGAGTCAAACAGGTGAATATCTGCTTGAGGAAGAGGAGTCCATATCGCTTGTATGCGCAACCAAAGTTCGTCTTTGGAAACTGCAGGACGCGGATCACGAGCGACGCCGACAACCATATCCACACGTGCTCAATAGGCGACATATCCGGTGATAAGCGGTAAGGGAAGAAGTTGCATGCGTTATTGCTCAGCAGAAGTCTCAGACAGTCCGCACACCAGCATGGCAGGCGTGCATTATCCTGCTGAAGATAGCTCAGGGATACTTGTGAAGGAAAGGAACGACTTCGGGCTGTAGCACTTTACGGACGTACACTGTTACTATTGAGAGATTACCCTCAATTCGTAATAAAATTGGATCGTCCATGATACGAAATCACTTTTGAACCATAACTCCGGGTGTTCGTACTATGTCGTTCAATATTACTCAGGAAGGCAGCATTGACCGGCAACGTCTAACACAAACGTATGTGATCACAAATTGAAGCGTGATTCATCTGAAAAAGCATGGTGCCAATCAGCTCGCCTGTCTCTGTGCTCGAGCCCACTGCCGACGCAGCCGTCGATGATTCGCCGTGAGGAATCACTGTATAAAACTTCCTTGCACGCAATCCACGGCGCAGCGAACGACGACGAATTGACGAAGCCGACAATTGTACACCTATAGCAGCAGTAGACCAGCGTGCTGCCCGGCTGCCTGGAGAAGCTGTTGCGATCATTCACCGCCATGCCCGGAGCAGGTATCGATCATCGCGCTCTGACGTACCTTCTGTCGTCAGTGCCTGTTTTTCGAAATTTGTTCGGTGCTCGTCGGTCACTGCTTCAACTCATCACTGTGGAACTGTTCACGCTGCATACGAGCTGCTGTTGCGCGATAGGAAAATCCTCCTTCTCGAAGGCCGATTATCTCCCCTCGTTCAAACTCCGTAAAGTTGCTTGAATTTCTTATTCTTCCGTCGTGGAGGCATGCTCAGGTCTCACTAAACGTTTTGCCACTAGCAAATGTTCATAGACTTTTTTTCAACGTCCGCTACAGCACTTTTGTTTATACGCTTTCAGCATCAGATTCAGGGCGCTGCGCGCGCCGCTTTATCGCTGACAGCTCCTGAAACTTTATTCATTGCATAATATCCTATAATTGACATTTGCTGCAGATTTCATTTTAGTTCTGATGATTCCTTCATGTGGTGTTGCATTTTTCTACAAACAACCCAGTTTATATGTGGAGAAACTAAGAATACTTCAATATAGCTAACCCTATGAAATGCAGGAATCAATTATTGACAGACTAATAATTTGCATAAGTTTTAAGTTTGTTGATATGGGTTTATTTTGCTTAATTAAAAGTAATTTCTTTAAGAAAATTCTCAGTTGCTGTTATAAAAGTACCATAAAAATATACTTATAAAGTAGGTTTTAATGAAGTTGTGTCTTGATTTTTAAATTTAAAATGATTAAACAAGACAAGAAACTTATGTTAAAACTCGGCAATCTTAAAATATTTGATACTTTGTTATATGTGTATCTACATTCTTAAATTAAAAATGAAAAATATTTTTTTCAAAATTTGTTGTTTGATTTATTCTTTTAACATTACTCTTCCGGATAGGACATCATTTTCAAGCATTTTTTTTTATTCAAATAGCTCCAAAAATGTAATCTTGTAAAAGGAGTAAAGAAAATAAGAGAAGTGAGCACGATTATTTATTCTGTAATGCACATGTGAATGTAAATTGCATCAATGTTATCTCTAATCAATTTTCAAAACAAGTTCCAAGAACAGTAAGGCTGGATAAAAATTATTATTTAAATTTAATTCGATGATTTCATTATTATTATACATTTTCAGAAACTTCAATTCACATTTCTGCAATGGCTTTAATAATTTTGAAAAACCAGGACAGACTATCCGAAGCAACTTCTTGCCTACTACATCAGCATATTCTTTCAAATAATTTGATAGTTTTAAACTTTAATGATTATACTTAATTTGAATGTTCTCTTGTTTAATTTAAATGAAATTTTAGAAATTGTATCATTACAACTAGAAAACAATTTAAGGCTTGAGCCCTATAAGAGAATTTCTATACAAACAGGGGTTCAAAGTAAATAATAATTGTGAAATATTAATAAAAAATTATAAATTTAGATTATATTATTAATATTTTTCAACTAGAAAGTAACCTCTGTAATGGCCAACAAATTTCAATAGTGCATGGTGTGTAACATTACATCAAATACATTCGAAACAATGAAAGTTGAGTTAGCTGAAGAAAAGTTTTTTTATTTATATGGCTTAAAAGATGTCACACCTTTTTATTTCTTCATATCAATTCAGTAAATTAATTTAAGAAGATATTTACATTAATTTCATATTCTTTTAATATACAAAAAGTGACATCTTAATTGAAAATAAACCTATAATGCAAGGTGATACTTTTTGATATGTAACTCTATGCAGAATAAAAAAAGCTATTTTCAAGACAAATTGTAAATTGCTCATATTTTATTTTAGTTTACTGAATAAATTTCATGTATTTTATAAGTTAATATGCCCTATACCCAGTTTATAAAAAAATTATAAATTAATCCTCTTTCTTTTTTCAGAATAAGTTTGCTTTAAAACACGTGTAGGAGTTGACTGTTAGGTGCTGGAAATATATTGGGTATAGTGCATATATATATTCTTCAAACATGTGATGGAAAATAAATGAAATCGTATATGTTGCTTTCTATTAATTAAAATATATCAATTATTATTCTGTAAAATTGTTAGAAAGGAATTAAATTGTACATTTCCCTACAGAAATAAAATATTATAACACTCTTCTCCTTTAATTCCATCATCTCAGAAATTTTATATAACACTCATAATTATATTTTGACTAGAAAAAAAAAAATAGAGTATTAATAAATAATTCATTATCTTTTAGATTCAAAATAATTGAATTTTATTTTGTCTTTAAATTTTGATTTCACCTAAATTTCTCCATAGATTAAACGGATATTTTGTATTATTTTTCTAAAAAGGAATAAAAATATCAACAAATAGACATTTTGTTCAAAAATATACAAAATTAGTTGCTTTTAGAGAATTTGTGGAACATCTATCAACTTAAAAAGTAGTAAGAAAATGGATCAGTTTTTGTTCATTTTTTATCACATGTGGTCAATGCATAACGATTTGAAGTAAAATTTGGAATTAATAACTTTCATTATTATAATACAATTTTTTCCATGGCATTTTAAAAAATGAAAAAATTAAGTGTATCAGGATCCTCTAGATACGTGAAAATTAACAGAGTCGTTGTCAGTGTGATGACATTCAGAAAGAATAATATTAGATCAATTTTGAAAAAATTCAAAACTGTGTGTACATATTTGCAAAAAAAATGAAGTAATGAAGTAAAAAGAGCTTTAAGTGAGGAGAAATCCGCGATTTTTTAATTACAATTCATAATCCGAGAAGAAAAAAAAATCACGATTATTTTAATGAGCATATTTTTTTAAATACCCAATCACTAAATTAAAGTTTTATCAATATTTTCCCGATAATTAGTGAAGATATCTGACATACATATTTTAAGCACAGGTCATAACGAACTTAAACTGCTAGCTTTCTGATTTTATTTTGATTCATTTGAGTAAAGCTTCAGGTTCGTTAAAGGCCAAACTCATATATGATCCAGGAGTTCAGACGTCCCACAAGATAAATTCATCCCACGTCTACATAAATATTTAAATGTACCGCAAGCAAGAAATCAACATATTTTGAATGTAAAATATTAAACAACGACAACGCTTCTTGATATTGTAATAAAATGTATTTATTTCCCTAATATTGACTGATTTTCTTACAATGTTAGGTGGGGGAGTTATACATTATTAGTTTAATGATAAAAAAGATAATTTTTAGTCTAAATGGTTACGTAAAAATAGAAATAGAATTATATTAAAAGAATTTAAAGCTGACTTGATGACAAAATTAGATTTTTTTAATGAATTGTTTGAAATTCCATTTTTTTTTTAAAAAAAAATCGACATCTAAGATTAAGTCTTAATGAAGTGAAAACGAGTAATAATAAAGTACTGCTAAGTTTTTTAAGATAAATTGTATAAAAAAATTTTCACTCGTTCACGTTGTTTTTTTTGTTTTATTGATTTTAAGAAATATACACAATTAATTAACCTTAATTTTTTTTTAGAAAAAAAAATGGCTATTTAAAACATCCAGTTGTGGAGAAGAGTACTAGAACGAGAACAATTGCCGCATTTCCCCCCCTTCTTGAAACCTATTTGAAATCCAGTAATCCTGTACAGGATTAACAAGGTTCAACCAGTTCTATATTAACTAAGTATTATCACAGCTTTCAGCTTGAGAGGTAAAAAAAACAACAACCAAATAAGATAAATAGGATACTTCAAATACTTAGTACTAAAATGGTAAGATTATACATTAAATAAATGTATATAGCTAGAAATAATACAAGCTATAGAGAAAGTATGAAATGGCTAAAATAATATAAATTCTACTACTATGGCTGTTTGCGTAGCGTCAAACCTAGTTGGCGTATTCTTTTTCAGAAATGCAATATTCTGATAGAATTAATCTCTTCTTCCGTTCCTAAATTGCCTCATAATCAAAAGAATATGATTATTAATTTGCTTTAATTTTCATATATTCACATTGAGTATTTTAGTAACGAACCTGGGTTCTGAGGAAGCATAATTATAAGACTGTATATACTTATAACTAAACTATATACTAAAATTAAGGGAAACTTTCGCAAAAAGTTCTAGTACACGCTCTGAAGAATTAAAATTGATCAAATATTTGAAAATAAATTAGTGATACTTAAAATAATATTTTATGTAGGAGAAAAACTTATAAATTAGTGAGATGTATTTGCTTACATTTTCGGCACTTAATTATCAATCCTTTTCAAAGGGGCAAACAATTGAATTATTCTCACAAATGCTCTCGAATACGACAGATTTTCAGGATAGTAATAAGTTATGAATAACAGTTACATTTGATACCCATAATTCAAGAAATATCACCTATATGTGCTTTTTGTGAAAATGAGCCTTCTTCCATTTCAGACACAATTTTACTTTGTCTTTAATATGTCGAAATACATTTATTTAGAACTAATCGTTTTTTATCTGATAAACTCTTAAAAGATAAGTTAATTTTTTTAAAAAAATATCTTTCTTATTTCTCTTGCCTTTAAATGAAAAAGAAAATACAGCTTCAGATGTGTAAAATTATATATTTTGACATTTTATGGGAACAATTCCCAAAATAAATTGTCCTTTGATCACGGTTGCAAGCCTTCTTTTTAAGTAAAGAGACTTGATTTAATAAATTCTTATTAAATCAAATTTTAACAGGCACAACTTAAATAAATTTTAAGTTGTGCCTGTCTCCATATCCTTCTGGATAAAAAAAAAAGTATATTTTAAGAGTATAAGCATGAACTTTTGATAAATGTATGAAAATAGTTTCCCAAAATAAGTTTTCCTTTGACCTCGATTATAAGTCCTATTTTAAAGTATAAAAGATTTCGTTGTTTTAAATAGTCAGGGAAGATTTCTGAGATTTTATGACATTTTTATAAATACTGCTCAGATAACCCGTAAGAAATTCTTAAAAATTCCTTAATATAAGTGCTTTCGCAGACTTAAAAAATATTATAGGGAAAAGAAACGGCTAAGAATGATATGAAAAATATCCAATACGAAGCATTCCTATAACCCCAAAGCTATTATCTGAATTTACATGACATACGTACTTACCATAGAAATCTACTACATCTGCAAATGAACAGCGAATTTCTAATGGACTTTTTGCTGGTATAATCAATATTTATAAAAAGTATGTGCCGTGCGGAAGGTAACCAATTATTTTGATACATCTATTAAAGAGGTAATAAAAATCCAGATTTTAATTAACAATTAGCATGCATCTTAATTGACTGACGTTACTTTCATTTAAAAGATAGATGTTATAAAATAATTTACACTGGATGTGGTAACATGTAGATTCTTCTAATGTCCTTAACTTTTGTCTGGTTTTTTTACGGATTCGAAATCTGTGGACCGTCACCCCTTGAGATCAACCGGTTCCCTAAGAAAACTTTTAAATCGCGACAGGTTTTAAGCGATGTTTCATGATTCACAGAATTGGTTGAGCAGGCCAGACACCTCTTCGCAGTTATATATGAACAAAATAATGAAATTTTCCTTTAGAAAATATGTTTTTCTTTTATGCTGTTTATCTAAGAAATGTATCGTGAAATTTCGATACAGATTAGAAAAGTGAATGTTTGATTAAAAAAGAACTTATTGTATTTTTCATTTGAAAAAAAAAAAAAAAAAAAAAAAAAAAAAGCGATGAACGGTGAGTAAAATTGAAATCAATATAAATGATTAATCTATTAATCGGTTAAATAATTTATTCAAGATTAATTTCAAAATTTGTTTTTAAATTACGAATTCATATGCAAATAATCCTTTCCAAGTATTATTTTTTTAATTTAGATAGAAGTTTCTAATAAAGAATCTATCGTTTGCAACTATGGCAACTGTTTGTCAAGTTGCGAGTTTCGTTTCCGATAATGTTAAAATCAAGCTTCGTGTTCGAGTCCTGATTCCCTTAAAGATACGACGCAAGGAAAAATAGGAGGCTGTCATGTTTAAATGGAAATGATCCTCAAAAACCTCACATGATGCAATATGGAAGTTTGGATAGTAAGATACCAGCTCAGAGGTTTCGTTATCGTCAGTCTAATTTTTATTCATAATTATAAAATTCGTCTCCTATACCAATGCTGATGCACTAAATGACACCTTCTCTTCGGTACTCATGAATTGCTCTATAAATTTTACTCAGTAATTAGGTATTCAAAGAATCAGACTGTGAGATACTTAAACTATATTTATTCTTTTTAAGAATGATTAAATTATGAGTATGACAAATATGCAACAGGAACCTTTACACGTTCTTATCTAATGATCAAGAAATTCTGTTTATCTGAATGATTTACAAAAGTAAGATCGAGTCAGGATCGAATCCAATTTCAGTTTCAGCAAACCGACTATTGAATAGTATCCTGACACTAAGAGTCGCGTGCACAAATTTTACTCTGCTCTCAATTATATTTAAGCTCTTTGTTGATTATAAACACTTTCAATCTCACTACCTGATCATTCTTATCCACTACTCATCAATGTATCAATATTAATTTACATAAATCACGATTTATTCTAAGGCACACGTTCTCAAACCAAATTATGTCTTAAAAAATCTCAAAATGTTGTGGCGGCACTCCTCGAATCTCTTGCAACATTTGCACAACGCCATGAAGTGGTTCATTATGAAAATATATTTCTAAATGTCGCATATGTATAAGTTACGAATGCATGTGTACTTGTGGTGGTAACAGATGAACACAGCAGAAGACGATAAGAATTATTTTCCCTTGATGATTCGACAACTGTCCAGCGTGTTTCCTTCCTGGACCTGTCAGGATTTCCTTCTCTCTATTGATATGCAGACCTGTTGAGTTCATCCTGAATGAGAAGAAGTAGATTCATCTAACTTGAGTTCTCTGTGGCATTTTCTTGGATGCTCGAATATTGCACTGACCTTTACTATGTTACTCGACAATTGTTCTTTGTCACTATGTACTTTAACGTCGTGACCCCAGAATTTGTGGAATGGCTCGGTAGTGTGGATGAATCACACAGATTAAGTAAAATTACTTCTTTTATTTACAATTGTATGATTTATACTGAAGTTATAAAGAGTTTTAGCCTTGTTACTCTTTGCACAATGTCACGAACAAAATATCGTGAACAAAGAATCACGAATAGGAAAATATCCCTAAGCATTTAATCACTAAGGGATAAACCTCATCAAAATCGCAGGAATAGCCTCAATCGCCATCTCTATCGCTGACTCCTTGCGGGATCGCCTTCTTTCGCTTCCCACCGGATCCTCTCATTCCCTCTTTGTTTTTCTCCCTCCCTTTAAATCCCAGGATAAGGCCAACTCATGTCTCCTTCGCTTCATTTTCGATTGGACGGCCAATGACTTTCACTGACAACTTCCGTCTCTGACCCCCAACACCATTCCTTCTTATCGGACAATACCCAGTTTAACACACGGGCGCGCAGGTGCCACATGTCGGACATCAAACGGATAAGAATCCCCGCGTCATAGTTCACAATTCCTCACACAGGTGGATCATCCCTGCCACATCTGTGTAGCAGAGGCATGTGTTCATGAATGTACCAAAGCAGCTGACCCAACGTATGGCTCATTTATTGCCCTCTTTGGAGGAATAAACTTGTATTATGCCTTTGAATAAGGAGTAGGGAAACAAAAACGGAAGTTCAATACAAATGCCTTCGACGGGGAATTATCTATAGGTTTATTATAAATGTCTCTGTCGGGGGTTATCTATAGGCTACGTTACAGTGCCATACTAGGGTTATAACTTTCTGATTCGAGTTACATTCCTTCAGTTATGCATTAGTCAGTATTTTTGTAAATATTTGAACTACTTCAGTTTTGATTTTCTTGGCTTTGAACGAGTGATTTCTTGTACACTTTTCTACATTTAATATAAATAAATGTTGATGTTTTAATATATTAAATTGTCCTGGATCATTCGCAAATACCGATATGAGCCATTTGAAGTGTAATATATGCTTGCCCATCGTATTACCCCTTCAAGGTTAATTGAAGAGAAATATATGTGAGAATCCAATTGCAACTATTACGACGCTAATCTGCATATTACAAAGTATTAATATCTGTTTCGTGTATTGCAAGCAAATGGTACGAAAGGATCAGTGATATACGATTCTTCCTTCTTTTTCAAATACGCCTTCACTTGAGTGGAAGGGATCTTAGGATTTCGCATTCACTTGGAATAATAATTTTTTAAGAAGTATTTCTATTATTAATGAATTATTTAAAGTTTTAAGAAAATCACTTTCATTATCAGAGATTCTTGGAAGATTGATTGATATAAGCGTACTCTTAAAAATACTTTAAGCCATTTTTTTAGTGCTGTTGACTTATTTGATATGAATGTAACATATTGATTTAAAATCGAATATTTCTTTCGTAAATAAGAGATACAACTGAACGCATCTAACTTTGAAATTTAATTAAATTCTTAAGTAATTGTTACAAGCAAAACGTAACTGCAAAATATTGATAAAAACACACAAAAAATAAAACTTTAATGCTTGTGAGCGTTGCCATTTTCATTAACAATACTCTGTACTTATAAACAATGCACTATCCAACGATTCATAAATAGAACTGAATGAAATGAGACGTTAATATCTCCTTTCTTAGTAATAAAGAATCTTCATTTATTTTAAGAACTGATTTATATAGTGGAGTGGATTCGGTAACAAACTCGTGACCGATGTTGTTTACATCGAGTTGTGATTTAAAGTTATGGATGCCACTAAAGACCCTCCCTTGGCGGGGTGTTAATGTTAGGAAAGGAGGGTGACACCTCAGGCGTGGTTCCCATCATTTGATCTAGGCTCACAATTATGAAGTCCTTCACCAATAGCCCCAGTGTTTCTTCCAAGAACGACGTTAATAAACAATCATCTTGATCAAGACAGATAACAAAAAGTAGTAATTAATAATTTACAAGCGTATAAAAGATTTTTTTTATAGATTATTAATTTTATAAATGTATCAAAGCCCTCACACATTTATTAAGATCTATAAGAAGTTTGTCAATAAAAATAATAAAGTTTATATTAAGAAAGTTAATCGTTCCTTTACTGGGAATGAATTCAAGAATTTACTGGACATGAATTCAAGGATCTAAGCATTGGCTTCTATTGTGACATATAAAAGTCAAATATAGAATGTTTTATGTGCTTTAAAATTATAATTTATTAATAGCCCTTCCCATGGACATTAAGTTCCAGCAATTCACATGAATGTCAAAAAGTTTCGCTTTTTTTTTTCATTATTTTCTATTAAATGAATAACCTCACAAGATGTGCAGCTCTTGATTTGTCTTGAAAGTCAAATTTTGTTTTGTTATAAATAAAATACATTGATTTAAAGAATGTTTTTCTTCTGCCTTTTTAACGACAATTCAAACCATTTCATGTCTTAACTGTGATTAATCTGACATAAAAACTGAATGAAACGAATAATAATTTCGTGCGTGGGAGGGATCGTGAATGAAATCCATACGAGTATTAAATCAGCACTGAGAAAGTAGACAAATATAAACGTGAAAAGGGGGGGGGGAATAAGTAATAGACGCGTGTGAAAATTAAATGAAGATACGATGTAAAACTATTTCGGCATTTTTTTCACTTATGTTTTGTCAACTGTCACCTTATATTTATACGAGTAATCTCTGCAACTTTAGTCTTCTAAAAATTTATTACTGCCGATGCAATCAATTCAGGAATAAAAAAAACTTCGTCGGTTTTTGTAATTAGTAGTAAACCTAGTAGATTGTTTGTTTAATTCACTCTAAGAAGCATCATGAGAACTATTGGTGACGGACATCGTAATTTTGATGATGGCTTGGGCATGATCCCTTTTAATCGTAACGAGAGTGATACCTGAGCTGGCACCTCTCTTTTAACTTTCTCATCGCGCTTAGGAGAGAATTCTTAAACCCGAAAGGCTTAAGGGGTCTCAGAACCCTAAAACCTCAAAATTTTTGATTTTTGAAAAGAATATATGTTAGAGCCTCATCTGTTCTGAGCATTTTGGAAACAAAATTATAACGATACTTTGAAAATTCCAAGAGTTATCGAGAAAAAACTAAACTTTGATTTGAATTCTTTTATTGTTATTTTTCAACTTTAACTTCATTTTTCTCAGAACAAAAATTTTTAACTTGCGCGCAGGATTTCTCAGAAACTATTTAAGATATCAGTGGGAAATTTTATGTGCATGTTCAAAAAAGGTTTCTTTATGATTGATACATCAAATTTAATACAAATTATTAACAGAAAATCTTTTATGTGAAATTTAATTAGATTTTTTCTTAAAATTTCATATTTTTCTTAGTAATTGTGTTAAAAAAAATTCTTTAAATTTCTCAAACAGTGTGTATAACTTTAAAATTGAACTTTTTTTTTTTACTGGGTAACATCACTTTTGTAAATTTTAATCAATAATATACTTCAGAATCCTGAGTGCAGCAAAATATAAATTTTCTTAATTTTGAAAAAATGTCCAGTTTATTTATTTTTCATTACGACTTTTTAAAAATTCCTTTAAATCTCATGAAAATATGAGAAAAAATGTAAATAAATGTGAATATTATTTGGTAAAAGTTTCAATTGTCTGCTTTGTTTCATTCGTAAATTATATTGTTTTGAAAAATGACATTTTTTTCGATACACGGACAAGCGTTAAGAGTCCTGAGACCCCTTAACGTGCATCCCACTAAACGACGCATCTAAAGTGAATCAGGACTCGAACTTATGATCGACGGAATCAACAATCCCACCACGATCCCGTATCCAGGACCATTCTGATACTTCTGCAGCAATAAACGTGGACAATAAAAATATCTGCAGTAATGAGTGTATGTAATATACTTAAAAATACTCGTAAAAATAACTGTATGTGATACATTTACAAATTATAATTGTTTTATGAATAATAATGGATTAATATATTCTACTTTAAAATGCTTAAAATCCACAAGAAAATGCTCAAGAAAAATGACCCAGAATATTCTATAACGATCTAAAATAAATATAAGAGAGTATATAAACATTTTTATGAGAAGAAAAAATAATCATTCTACATTAAATAATCAATTGTTTCCCGGTTCTGAAATGTGGAAAATAAAGTAAGTTCATAAAGAATTTTCGTGTACAGACGATTTCTAAGAAGGATATTGAAATATAGTTAACTCTGATGCTTTTAATGGTTCAAGAAGTACGTTTTAAAAGCTCGAAATATCGTCTAAAAACAACCTAATATTTTGAAAGATTTAAAAATATGACCAAGTAAAATCTAAAAATTACGAAAATGAATACTGATAGAAAATGACGAAAAAATTAAACATGAATTTCGTTTGGGAATTATAATAAGACTTAATGTCGAGCAATTTTTTTTGTGTGGTTTGGTAGACATATTTATCAGTGTGAACGATAAAAGGTGACAAAAAATGATGATGTCAATTAAAAGATGGCATTATCTTCAAAATTTAAAAGATGATATATTTTCAAAATCTGGACTCGGATCATTACACCTTTCATAATTAAAAAGTATATAAAAGAGGAGCTATCAGCTAAATATAACTCTCCGTAAGTTTGAGTAATATGTTGATTATTTTTTTTAACATTTTTTATATAAAATTTGCAATCCTGTTTAGCTCAAGTCAAAGATCGTTTTTTCAATGTATAGTTTAATTCTGATTATTCGTTAACATTTTGTAAATGTAAATGCTTAGATCAACTTAAATTCTTCACAACAGTTTGATAAATTGAAACATCTTCAAAACTAAAATTAACACAGATTTGATAGAGAAATTGAAAATTCTGTATTTTTGAAACTTGAAACAAAAGTGTTGTTTAAAAATATTTTCAAATGTTTCAAAATTTGTGATTCATGTTACCAAAATAAATAAATAGCAGTTTAGCTTACAACACGTAATTAAATGCCTATTTTAATAAAAATTGACTCAAATATTATTGGAGGTTTTTCAAAAGAATAGTACGATAATATTATTTAGAGTATTTAATGTAATATTAAAAAACAAGAAAATGTAACATACCAATAAATTGGATCAATACATAGATTTTAATCATCGAACAATACATGAAAAAGATTGCTTCTTGTTATTATTGTAAATCTTCATATATTGAAATTTCATTAAAAATTAATTTCTTAAGAGTTATCCATCGACAAACTTTAAACATTAATTGATATTTAACAATTACAAATTATTATGATGCATACATTACAAAAACCTGGTAAATTGCTGAAAATAATTTTACAAGAGACTGTCAATTAACGAAATAAGACTGCTATTATTAAAAATAGCACAGATATTATTAGGCACATTTTAAATTAAAATATATATTCATTTTATAGTTATGCTTTTTAAAATCTTTTCAATTCCATTGATAATGTAAATCTTATTAATGTGCTTTTCATAATTTTTAAGCAAAATAATTTAAAAGAAGTTACCTACGATGAAATTTTAATTCATTAGTTATACTAGATACCTTAAAAAGAATTATAAATTAGAAATATAGGAAAATAAATAAAATATCAACAAATTAAAAAATTTCAAATTTTTTTAGAAAAATATTATCATTTTATGAGAATACAAAAATTGAGAATAATATATTGAATGTTGCAACAGGCTTTAGACTGCAAATCTGGGTTATTCCAGATTTATAGGCCTCATAACCTTCCTCAACAAAATATATTACTAACAAGTGGTTATAACACCAAAAATAAAAACTGAAAATATTCCGAAATTTAAAACCGATAAATAAAATTAAAAGGAAAACACACAAAAAGCGAAAAAGTATTTAAGAACTAAAAGATAAAAATCAAAAACAAAAATTAAAAAACTGAGAGCAAAATCAAGATTTTCCAAATATGCCACTCCCCGTGTATTAATATTACATAGAATAATACAAAGAAATGCAAATAAATTTATAAATTTGCACAACATAAATCAAATTTAGAAAAAAAATATTTACTAATATTAAATACTTATTAACGTTTTATTTGAAACCAGAAAAATACTTGAAAAACCATTAAAAATTAGTCAAAAACCGGCTACATATCTAAGCACCATGTCAACTTCACATATAGAGAGACATTTTTAAGCGTTGCCAAATTGCAAACACTAAACCCTGAAAAATAATGTTTAAATGTTGCCAGAATTCAAACACTAAACTCTAGAAATAACCAATGAAAAATCACATGCCAGAACAACTTACTAAGAATATTGAGACAAAAATTACAACTCGAAACTAGCAAAAAAAAAAGAAAAAAAAGACATCTTAAAAAAACGAAAATTATCAACAGCGAATATTAAAAAAGCAGAGAAACATGATATAGCAAATACCTCCTTCAAATTATTTTATAACTAAATCTGAAAAGAAATTTTTTTTAGGAAAGGCATTTAAATGGTAAAATTTAAAAATAAATATAAATAAGTAATGAAAATAAAATAAAAGTTAAGAAAATAAACTATATAAATAGATATTAAAACTAGATTAATAAGAAATTAAAATTTCTCATTTGAAATAGAATAATTTATTTCAAATTCTGTAGAATTACCTAAAATAACTTTAATTAAATCTTCAAAATCTATCTAATTAAGTAAATCTTTGAAATTATAACTATGAGTATTGTAAATCTTTTGTATTTTTTATGTAATTAAAAATTTAGTAACTATTTTTAAAACTATCTATATCATTTTGTAGAATCTTTTATAACATTTTACCTGCTTTAGTTATGTAAGTATGGAAACCATTTGTTACAGGTATTTTATAGGTATTTTGTGAAATTTAGGAGTTAAAAATATATGATCATATTTTGCTATATTCATTGTATAATTTTTTTTAATAAAGCTTTACTTATATTAGTTATTTCTCTATCACTATTATTAATTTTAATGAAAGCATTATTATTAATCAAATGTTTTTAATTCAAAATTTTCTAAAGTTCTTTGGATGCAAATAAAAGTATAATTACCACGGACCTTATCAATATAACAGTTAATGAATTAAACTTCTAATTTTTATATAGAATCTTATAGACAGCACTAATCTAAAATATTCTATATAAATATAAATTTTACATAGAATCTTTTAGATTAGAGATTAGTGCTATCTTTAACTTTAATATTCGAGTATTTAAACACCTCCATAATATACAACGTTTATTATATAAATTTCTATTTATTAGTTCATTTTCAAATTACTGAAGTGTTGTAAATCCCTTTAAATTTCTAATAACTTTCTCAAATCTATCATTTCTGTATTTATGTTGATTCAATTAAATTCCTTTGAAAGAGTTTTTAAAAAATAACGTGTTAGTTTGATTATATTTTTCCTTCGATTTTTTCATACTAATTTAAATGTTTTAAGATTTGAAAAGCCACAGACAAATTATTGAAACATACATAAAATGCATTTAAAAATGAATGTAACTAAGCATATATTAAAGTTTCATATTTTTTTTTAAAATTTGTGGCATTTTATTTTCTTACATTGAATATATAGTCTAAGTTTTTTAGAAGGTCGTTAGAAATATGGTAAAGATAAACAATAAGTTTATGATTTCAAAATGGCTGAAGTGTAAAAGAAAACACAAAGTTAGGGCTTTAAAGCAGATGCGCATTAAATTTTTCCCCCATCTAATTAATATCGATTTATTTTTGAGCCACGATATACATATTAAAATATTACTCAAATTATTGTGCTGGAGGTTTATATCTATTTTTTTCTTTTCATTTAGCATGAAAAAATAATTTAATGTGGGAAAATGTTGAAAACATGGCTCATCTTACATTCAGCAATGCGAAATTAACACCACACTCACGAAATGTGACGCAGAACAGAAATTTATTTTCCCCAGGTAAAATGATGAACATACTAATCAAGTTCTTTCTTACAAGGTTGCGGTGTGAAGATGCCTTGCGATCATCTTTATGAGAGGAGTTTTATGAAAGAAAAAAAATTCACTCTTCACGGAAGGGAATATGCTCACAGGAATTTCACTTCCAGGTGACAATCATTTATTCAAGGGTTGCCATCTTGGGAAAATTTGTGAATAATTTAAGTATTTTAAGATTAATATTCAGGGGTTTGGGGATCATATATTATCATAGTTTATTACGATGATACAGAAAATACTATTTTTATAAAAACTCTTATAAAGTAAATCCCATTGCAAATTGCAATTCAAAAAATCCCGTGTCAATCCCTTGACAATGAAGATTTTTTTTGTTTAAAGCTTTTATAAAGAAAACTGGAAATATTATACAGTTATTTTAATAGCATAGAGGAAAAAATTAAAGATATGCATTAATAATTTGTGTGAAGCATCAAGAGATCTTTTGTTTTTGATTTATCTTATTATTTGAATGTCATCATGGAAAAATCCGGTTCTTATGATTGCGACTTGTACTGTAATACCACAACAGTCGGCCTTCTTTTCTAAAATTATTAAAATACTTTTATGTTTCTAATAACTTTCATGAGAAAAATCAGAACTATGAAAAAGTATATGTAACGTATTCCTATCATTTTTAGATATTCTAATTTGAGCCGAATTTGATTTTACTTTTGGGTTTTGAAAATATTTAATTATTGTTTAAACTATGTTCCGGATAATTTCGTTCAGGAAATGAAGTCAATTAATTGGTTAATTTTTAATTTTACAAAATATCTTATTGTCTTATAACTATAACTATTTTCTTATTCTTATATCATGATTAATTATTTATTTTATGCACTATTTATACTCTAATTACAATTTTGTATGATGTATTTATTTCTTTTGATTATTAGCTTATTTACTAATTTGTTGAATGTTCGTTCATTTAACTGAAGTAAGTTTCCCCTTTTAGTTATTTAAAAAGATGAAAGTTTAATAGGTCAAAATCTAAGACTTTTAGTGATCCAGAGTCTACAGGACAGGGCTTACATCAGAGATTTAACTGTTTCTTTTGCGTTAAATTAGCTTTTAAACATGAATAGCGGTCCTGCACTAATTTAAAAGGCTTTCCATTTGCAGGAAGATTTATTAGTAAAATTTTTGAAATGTACAAATGTCAACTCTTGTAGTAATTAAAAATAATTTGACATTTTGTTAGATATTATGTCATTATGTTTCGATAATCAGTTCTATGAATAAAATTGAAATTATTAGAAAATTATTTTAGTAATGAGGAAAGATTTAAGGTATGTGTTTTTAATAGCTTTTAAACATCAAGAAATCTGTTGACAACAATAAGCTTAAGATGTTTTTTTTTTGAAAATATAATCAGATTCTCGATTCACCTTTACTGATTTTAAAAACTGTCATCCAATTCTTTCCCTTCAAATTCAAATAATAATAATAATAATAATAATAATTAATGAAAATAAATGCTTCCAGTTGTATTTTCCACTTGTTTTTGAGATGAACATTCTATTCAACTTTCTTTGAATTTCAGTACAACCAGTTAACATTTACTGGGGAGTTTTCACGATTAGTGTAAATGTTGATATGAATTTACACCCTTATTAATGAATTTTTAAAAATGAATATCATATAATTTGAAAGAAAGAAATGTTAAATCCGGGTTTGGAAACTTGAGGCTCGTTAGGTTATCAAATGTAGTCTTTGAATAAACTCAAATTTAGAAACTCAAAAGTCCTTTTAGTTTCATTAATATATTTTTATTCATTCCTCATTCATCACCCAAACGCTATCTGACTGCCAGTCATGATTAAAGCTTAGATCAAGGGTAAGGAACTTGAAACTTAAGAGGTTACGTGAAGCCTCTTTTGCTCTCAGAAGTGACATTATGAATAAATTTAAAGTTTTAAGAAAATATTCTTCTGTTTTTCTGCAATGACTTTTTTTTTGTCAACAGTTAAAGTTGCTTCATGGTAAACGGTTTTAATTAAAACTTCAATGAATAACACATATCTGTTTCTATGTAGATGTAATATCGGTTTAGATATTTTTTTATGCCCATGATACCTTTTTGATTTTACGGGCCTCATAAGCTCAGTATTTATGGTCGAGAACTTCGTGGTCGGTAATTTTTACGTCATGAGCAGGTGCTGGTAGGTTCGAATCCTGGGTCCATTAGACACTCGTCATGTGTGATTACAGATGTGGTGCCATTGTACCACCAGTGTGGTATTTCCTTTTTCATCTATTACAGAGAATTAATTAAAATAGTCACTAAGAAATAAAGAGTCCTATTATACTGATAACCAATTTATTATTTTTGAAGTTATGATTATTAATGTTACCATCTACTTTCCTTTCTGTGAGGTTAAACTGCCTAAATACGCCCAAACTAAAGTTTACTAAAGGTACAATTTACTTATCTGATTCAAACGACCGGGAACCGTTACATACATCAGTGTTCGATTCCTAAGCCCTTTCCCGTTCCATTCTAAGGTTGTGCCTAACACTCCTTAGGCTATGTATGGCTGGTCTGGAGGATAATGTCAGTCGTCTACTCGTGGTTTCCTCCTGTTCTCGCTAAATGATTGATTTCTTGTAGCCTTGAAAGCAGCCCTTTCTGTATTCTTGACAAGTGCAACATGATTGGAAGTTTTAATGATAGAAAAGTCTGTTTCCAGACTAGGACAAACGCTGATTTTTGCGTGGCATTTTAGAATGCTGCAGGTTTTACAAACGACAAGTTCTCTGAACTGAGAATTTTTATTTTTAAACATAACATAGATGTTATGGGCATTACTGAGTGTGGTGCTTCAACCACTAAATTTGACTTTTATGAAATCCCATGTTATCAGATTTTTTTTATTTGGAAAGATCAAGACAAATTGCTTCTGGAATTCTGATTTATGGGAAAAGTTCCCTTACAGCAAACGTATTGTCTCGTAGATCATTGATATCAAACGATAAATTGGAAGCTCTGAAGATCCAGTAGTTATAGTTATGATTTAAACTTCCTTAGTCCTTATAGTTATGATGTAAACTTCCTATATAATCCTCCCTTAAATAATCCGAAACTTGAAGATCTTTTACGTGATTGGAAAAAGAAGTCTATCACAATGGGATATTTTAATGCACCTTCTCGTAGATGGTGTTATGCACATAATAATTTTGTGGGAGACATTATCAAGGATTTCATTGACTCTAACTCAATTGTCTTTATTGAAAACACGACGAATAGTCCAACATTCTAAGGAGAAAAAAACATCTTATCCAGATTTGCTGCTCTCCTACCCCGCGTTAGAAAAGGGTATTAAACATGAACTAAAGAATGCTCCTAGTGGAGCGGGCCACCAAATTCTGCTTACAATTATCAAAAGAACTCATTTAATGCATCATGCGCCTTGATATATGCGATGGAATCTTAAAAAAAGCAGATTGGATCACTTTTGCAAAATTGGTTGATTTATATGCGAAAGACCTTTCTTTTGACGGTATATTGCCTGAATTTCTTTTTCACCTTTGGCCTTTGGAAAAAAATACTTTACTTAGACTCATAAACTTTACCTGGAAGACAGGGTTACCGAGTTCCTGGAGGAAAGCAGAGGTTATTCTGATTTTGAACCCTAAAAAAGACCTACAATATTTAAATAGCTATCGACCTATATCATTGACGAGTGCTATGTGCAAGTTAACCGAAAGATTGATTTCAAATCGCCTTAATTTTATGCAGGAGAAAAAGAAAATTCTGTCCGTGTGTCAGGCTGGGTTAAGAAAACTTAGGAATACCTCTGAACAGATTGTTCATCTATTATAGGAAATAAAAGATGGTTTTCACCACAAACAAACTACTGTCGCAATTTTTGTGGATTTTAAGACAGCTTTTGATGAGGAAAAAGCTTTTAACAAAACTCATTGCAAATAATTTGAGTGGTAATATGTATAGATGGATTAAATTATTCCAGGGTCAGTGTTTTACACGTATTAAATACGAAAATACGGTGTTTGCATATAGGCAACTAAAGTAGAGTTTGCCACAGGGATTGGTCCTGAGCCCTTTGCTCTTTAACCTCATGATAAATGATTTTGTTAATGCCCTATGCAACCATGAACCTGGGGTACAGACTTTGCTTTTTGCAGATACTCTTGTGATTTGGAATACAAGTGGTGATTTTGAATATATATATATATATATAAATAGGCACTAGTGTTTTTAGAGGGTTAGACAGCCGGCAATGAGATGACAGTAAACCCGGACAAAACCTTGACATTAACCTAACCTAAAACCTCAGCATTAAACACCATGACATTAACCTAAGCTACAAGGATCAAATATTAAAAAGAACTGAAAGTACTACTTACTTAGGCTTGGACTTGGATTCAAATTTAAATTGGACTAGTCAAATTAAAAATGCTGTTGACCGTGGCGAACTCATGTCTAAACTTCTAAGACATTTGGCTGGTACAACCTGGTGTTCTACCCAGGATGTCCTTTGCACCACTTATAAGACCTATGTAAGGCTGACAGTTGAATATTGTTGTGACGCACTTATAATAATATCAGAGACAAATTCGAAAAGATTGGATGTTTTTTAAATCACTATTGGACGACTGGGGAGAGTCTGAAAACTCAAAAACCTTAAATTTCTTGTAGAAAGGAGCTATATGACAATCTCGACTTTCCTTTTTCGGCTGCTCGATTTCTCTTTCATGATCTATGGTACCCACTGAAAAATCTTAAACTTGAGAAAAGTTATTTGGATCTGGTTTTAGATATTAGCAAGAAATACTCTCTCAATTCTGATTTGAAATGTACTGTATTAGCTACTATTCATGAACGTTTCCCGGTTGATTCCTGGCTCCATGTCTACACTGAGGGTTCAGCTGAAGGGGCTATTAAAAATGCTGGAGCTTATCCTGCGGAATTTATATTATCTTCTGCCTTTGGAAAAACTTCGGTGATGTAATAGCGGCCATCTCATTAGCCTTAGATAAAATAGAGCAGAGTAAAAGAAAAATATTGTATTTTTCGTTGATTCCAAGACGGCAATTACTTTCTTAACAACTTCCTATATTTCCAATTGTGAGATCGCTAGGAACTGTATGGAAAAAATTGACAAACTATTGAATATTAAAAATTGCATTGTTTCTGTAGTGGATTCCAAACCATTGCGGGATATACTAAAATGAGCAGGCAGATATGTTGGCCAAAGATGTGTCTCAAATGATACAACCAAATCTTCCTGTGCCTCTTCGACATATAAAAAGATAAATATCCTCTACTCTGAAATCTAACCATCCTATCATATTCAGCGAAAAGGCCTCTGGGGAAAAAATGGAAATCCTTGTTGAGTAAGTCATCAGGGATTTCTATTTTCTTACCTAGAGCAGTTGGGGTGGCCTGCTTTAGAATTGCTACGGACCACGTGTATAGAATTGGACTCACTAGCACAGATACTTGTCCTCTTTGCGAGCATGGCATGATCATGACTAGAGAACACCCCAGCTTATGTCCTGCAGTCCTTATTGTTTTTAACTCTTTTAACTCTTCATTTTTGTGTGTTACTGACAACGTTTTAGCTGACTGTATCGTTCTTCACTGTATTGGGCTGTCGACTCAGGACTGAAAGGTTGGAGATGGGCATAGGATTTAAAAAAATGTATGTTTGGTCTAGATGTTTCTTTTGACAATTCCCTGTCTTTGTTATCAACTAACTTCCAATCCTCATACGTGGCTTCAGTAACTTAATGGTTATATTAGTGAACTCTCGGCCAGAGTTGTTTTCGTCGAATCGTGAGTTCTAGCCTTGATGTCACTAAAGATCCACCATGTATTGGAGCTGATGCATGTTAAATCTGATCGAAGTCCCAAGTCCTCCCGTTGGTGGGTTGTTTGGAGAGGGGGGTACTAGCTTAGGTGTTGTTTTCGTCTCTTAATCGAGGCTCAAAAACGATGTCCGTCGCCAATTGCTCGTGTTGCTTCTCAGTGCGACATTTATAAATAATCACAATACGACCCTCTTATTCAGTTCTTCATTGCTTATAAAAGTAATTTATCCAATCCTTTTCACTACTCTAAATATTTTCAAACGTATCTTCATAAGCCATGTTTCATTTTATTGGGAGGAGTTTGGATTTCAAATACACTAAGAAAGAAACCCAGGGAGTTATTTGAAAGGAAAATCACGGTTAAGCCCAATGTCACATTAGGATGAATGAAACTGGATCTCAGTCTTCCGATTTCATAGCGTGGGTATTAAGACCATGAAGAATCAGCTGAGTTTGTTATAGTTTTACTTGACTGAGGTTTAGAGTTACGAAGTCAGCTACTAATAACTTTCGTGAAGATCTATAGCTGCATTAATTAAAGCCAAAATTTATGTAAATATAGGGAACATGAAATTCTCTTGGTGAGTGGGATACTGTTAAGAACGAAATAATTCTGAAATTAGAACAGGTTTTTTAGTATACGGTTTGAAATGGAATCCATTTTTCGATCAGTATACATCCGTTTAGAACGTAAAAAATTTAAAAGACGATTGTTTTTAATCTATAATATTTGTTTCTTGGCTACAATGTTAGTGAATTACTTTTAATTATTAACATATACAGCGAAAAGAAAAAGTAGAAGGTGTTGAAAAATATTTTTAAACGTGACTTTTAACAACTTGGTGGAACCTAAATCGGAAGAAAAAAGGGTAATTTAAAAGACATGATATCACCTTTTTCTAAATTTCTAGAAACACATTTTGTAAGAAATTGTTTTGTTTGCTTGTGTGTGTGGAAACTGCATTGTGGACTTCTCAACATCTGCGTTTAATTAAATCCACCGATTAAGCACATTGAGGCAACTAATGACTGCAAATGATGCAAACTAAAGACCATTACAGAGCATTTAATTACATACTTTCTTATATTCATAAACATGATTTAATGCTAAGGAATACAACACGTTTCACCTTTAATACTCCTTTGTTTAAATAATACAATTGAAAAAAAAATAATAAAACAATTTTTTCTGTTTTCCAAAAGATGGCTTCCTATTCATAAACAATTATTTGATCACCTTCAGTAAGAATAACATAATTTTTTCTTAGGATTTTCAGGCTATAAATTAGTTCTTACATTTTTCTGTGTTGTGCGTAACGTTTTCTTTTCAACGTCTTCAAGAAGATGTAGAATTCTTCGTAATAATTTTTTTCTTTGATTTCCACTGTTATATACTAGATGGAATTAATTTGGGTAAAGAATTATCATTGAAAAAACATGATTTAATCATTTTTTTCCTAAAATGGTTTTGTAACATTATAATTAAATAGTAAGTATCTTCATATGACTCTTTCTGTATAAAATAGGCTTGACCGAGACATTAAAAGCATTCAACCACAAGATATTTGAAAGTCAACCGTGAAAATGGCTTAAATATGAAGATGACACATCATATTAACCTACTTAATCTTACGCAATTGTTATTTAAAACATTTTTTTCAAGAGCGTTACCACATTTTTTTTTATCAGATTCATATTCAAACATGAGTTTATTTTTATCGAGTTAATCTGTCCTGCTACCTACAAGTTTGACTGCCTATGATATGCCCGAAAATTATCTGTAGAAGTCCTTAAATGCATTTTCTTTGTAAAAGGATAGTTTGTGATAAAAAAAAAAAAGGTTTTGTTGATCTCTAACTATATACGTTTATCAACTTTGGTTACAGCATAGAAAATTTTCTATTTTGTTGGATATGTAATCACTTTCATAAATTCTAGATATGATATTTTGTAAATCAATCGTTTTTAGGAATATCAATCGCTCCAATTAACTTAATTTAGAACACTCTAGCTTCCATTGAATTTACATAATTCGAATATTTACTTCCATACAGTATGAAAATTGAAATACATCATGTTAATTTTGTATTTTCCCCCTAATTTTTAAAATGTTCAATTTGTTACATGATTGAATTGTGCCCTTCTGTTGTATGAACTACCTAGCAATATACACTGGTGTTAAAAATTAAAATAATTTTGACTTTTGGTTGATTGTCTCCATAAGAACTAGATAGACTTTTGTGTAATATTTGTCTTCTTCAAACGAGATGGAATGATAGTTTTATCAACGTCGCACTTAGAAACAACACGAAAGCGTTATTGGTGACGAACGTCATAATTTTAAACCCTCTTTTTTAATGAGGGAAAAAAAAAGACAAATATACCCAAAATCTGAAAAATAATAATCACAATAAAACTTGTTTTTAGCATATATATGTATTCTAGAATACTTTCATCGAGTAACATATTTTTTTATAATTTTTTTGGAATGATATTTTCTTTGATTGTTCAGAAGTGTCCTATGTATACATTAAGCGCCATTTAAACCGGTAACCATGGATGTGTTAGATTAGTGACTTTGCTAGATTATCTAGCATCAAAATAACTTTATCGGGAATACGAAAGATAATTAACTCTAGCTAAAAATTAAAACTAGTACATAATGTGCATAAGCATTTGTTTATGCACATTCTGAATCTGTGTAGACGATATAAGTATACGATAAAATATTTCTCTCATTCCAGTAACAACAAAACTTAATTCAAACATTGCATAATTTAATTGCATATTCTTATATTGATAAAAGTAAAAAGTAAAAATCAGCGCAGTACAATGGTACCTGCTTTTAATTAACTTTTCTAGACATTAATTATCAGTAGTTTTTGCTTTATATCGAGAATCTTATCCTTATTCTTATTAATTTTACTTGCACTTGAAGAACATCAAAATGGGAACACTCAGCACTATTCGAACTTTAAGAACTGAGTATCTGAAACAATTTACTGTACAGTACACTCTATATACACAGTTGTAATAGTTTGTAAACGTCATATGCAACTGGTCAGAAAAAATAATTGAAATGAAAAAATAATTAAAAATTGAAGAATGAAAAAAAAAAAAAAAAATGATTGAAATGAAAAATTACTGTTACGAGATGAGCACTGCGCAATAATGCGAGCAGTGCTGTGTCACGGCAGGCAGTCAAAGTCAAAAAACGTCCGAATCCACACGAAAAAATCCGAAAGCGAACGGCCCAATCGGTGCCGGATTATGCAATGTGCCGAACTATCGAATAAAAAAAAACTTTTCGTTTTTGGATTTTAATCAAAATATTTTTATAAAATTAGATTCTTAAGCTAATATCATTAAAGGTAATTTTTTAGGGAAATGTAATATTTAAGATAGTATGTAGAGCCGACGGTCATTTGAGACACTTTTATGTCTTTTCTTTAAGTCCTTTTCGATCACTTAAATTAAATTAAATCTGTGTTAATTATTAATCATTATAAAAATAAACAATAGCAATCGGTGAAATTTTCTAATATATAATCTGTAAAAAAATAAAATTATCCATAAAAATAAGATCAACATTTTTTTATTTTCATCGCACAAGTGTATTGATAAAAACGTTATCTTTCTTTTATGTGTTCAAAGTGATCGAAAGATAATTAAAGAAAAAAGACACATAAAAAAAAGTGAAAATAAAGTTTTTTCTTGCATAATATATATAATGGTGTTCATCATACATATTAATGCGAAATGTTTTATTAACAACTAATTCTCTAGAAAATAATAACTGAATCATTGTAACTTATAATCGGATATTTTGTTTTTAATTCCTTTTTTGAGATTCAATTTATCGATTAATATAAACCAGTTGAGTATATATATTTTTTTACTAATTCAGTTAAATAGTTATTACATGATTCTTACACTAATACTATTTCAGTTTTCTAAATTAGCAATGAAATTGCTAATTCAGAAAACTGAAATAGTATTAGAGTATTAATTTTAATTAAATATTGAGTGATTAATTTTAATTAAATATTGCATGAAATAGAAAACGAATATTTAGCATTTATAAAATTTTACACTTAATTAATAAATAGGTAAACTGAAGTTGAATATTAATAACTATGAATATCTTTTGACACATAGAAATGAAAACATGGCATTTAATATTAATGTATCAAACATTTTTATTAATATGTAACTATTATTATGTTTATTTAAATACTTTCCTTTTTAATAAATTGTGAGTGTCTTAATCTGCTTTAAATTGTATCTTTGAGATTAAGAGATTTTTATTTATGGGTCATAAATATCGGCGAGATTTTCTGCAATTCATAGAATGTTAGTTTAAAATCAGGATTGGAACTCATCTTAAAATGTTAACAAAATAGTAAAAATTCCTACGCGCATTTACTATCGGTATAGTGTGATTGATAATTAATGTCACACTTTGAAGTGACACGAGGGCTATTGGCGACGAACCTCGCAATTTTCAGTTTCGATTAAGTGACGAGATTAAACTTGAGCTGGAACTCCTCTTCAAACTTCCACACCATGCCAGTGGGAGGACTTGGAACCTCGACAGATTTAATATGCACCAGTCCGCTCTTCTGCATTTTTCGTGGTATCAGGAGTCGAACCTATGGCTCGACGGAGACAACACCGGCCGAAAGTTGGCGACTATGACCGTTCGGCTATCGCGAGTATCCTTCGATGTAGAATTTCTTTGAGTAACATCATTATTTTTGTGAACGAAAAAGTACTTTTCTTTGTTTAATTATTACGGAGATGTGTTGACAAATTAATGCTAGTGAACTGCTGTTAAAAGCATTTTTTGAAATATTTGGGTAGCAAAAAAAGAAACTATTGAGAGAAAACCTTAACGAAGTTATTGACCGAGACCGGATTTAATAACGAGAAAAGGCTATCACAGCATGTTTCTTCTTTTCTTTTTTCTTTTTAACAATAACTAAGGAAAAATTTAGATATCAATGTCATGTTTCATTCCATAACATGTTATTGTTTATACAGGTGAGTTTTCTAAGGCCGTACAGCATTAAAAATAAGTTAATAGATAAAAAGTTGACGGTAATTATTTTGATTTTTTTTTTTAAAAAGAATTAGTTTTTCGAAGATCCTGTTACAGTTGCTTACTTGAACGGATGAAAAGGAAGCTACTCACGATACACCCGTGAGAAATATTTAATTTACTTTCTTTCCCATCCTTTGTTGCCTGAAAAAACATTTTAAAAAGTTTTTCCTAGAATCTACCGTCTGGTTCCGTATCGCATGATTCCATTGGCGATATGCCTGAGACTTTTTTCTTTCGCCAAATACGGTAGACTCACTCAACAGGTCGCCAACAGCAAAGCCGGTGGAAATCCTCATCAACGGAATCGACTCAGACTCTCACTTTTCAACTTCCCTTTATTCCGGACGGTTACGCGTCAGCTGTGAAGATTTTGTGCTAGTCACGTTGTTTCCTTGTTGTGTTATAATATGTTGGCGGTCTTCTGGAGAAAGGAAACTCCCCAGAAAGTGATCTCGTAAGCAGGTTGTGTTAATAATAAATTATCCTCGGAAGCAATAACGACATTAAACGGTGTTTTTTCCCGGATACTTCCCTTTCGAAGGCAACTTTTTAAATTGTTACTAGTTTTAGCCGGTGCTGTTTTGGATTACGAAGTGTTTGTAGACCGGTGTGCTAAAACTGTTCTTGACAGTGATGCTCACATAAGCACTTCATGTGTGGTATAACATTTTAATTTCTATTTGACTCAACCATTTTACTTGGATAATAAGCATGTACTGTGTTGTTAGATGACTTATTTGGGATTTCGTAGGAAATATGATTTGACTTTGCATATTTTCAAAGACGTATTCAATAAAGTTGGTGACAGACTGCTAGTGACTAAAAAGCAATGAGTTCTTTGTCTGGAATAAAGTGCTGGGGCGAACCTCTACCACCCCAGGAATTCTTGAGGAAATATGGACTGCCTCAGATAGTGAGGGTTTTCGAAGGCAATCGTGTCCAGGGGCCGGCGCGGGTTGACTTGGACAGACCCCTGCTTCTGTATAAGGCCTATATATGTCAACAGGTCCATGCTAGGAGCATAGACAGAGATAAAAATGGTGGAATCACTAGTGTGGGACCACCTCTGATATTACCAGATACTTATCCTGGTAAGTACTGTTTTCTGTTTACATTTGAAATGCAAGCTTTAAATTGTTTCAAATAACGATTCTGCAATTCCATTCAGTTTAAATTGTTCAACGAAGCTAAGTACAAAATTGAAAAAAATTCTAAAATGTCTTGCTTAATCTTGTACCACTAGGGATTTTAAGGAGTACATTTTTCTCGAGTTTCAGATCATATGAATCACTACATTTAATGAAAGTTTCAAGTATTTAATAGTAAAATCTATTCTGATCTTATATCACCTGTTTAATTCGGATTTAATAAGTATTTTGTAGCGCAAAAATAGGTTTGAGATTAATAATGTTGTGCCTTGAACGGCTGAAATACATGAATGATTAATTTATTGAACTAATTTTCTTCTGTGTCATTTTTAAAGAGTTTGTAACAAACGAAAAAAACTAAACTTTGCGTTAAATTAACCTTTTCTAGTAGAGTATTTGCTTAAGAGAGTTACGGGCATGATAAAGTACAATACTAAATTTAAAATCCTGGGGCATTTGGTTAACATTGAAAAACACAAGGTGTGTAATTCAAATGACATTTAAAAGCGTAGTCTAAAGAAATTGGGTTTTGAATGATATGTCTTTTGTTTTCTTTTTAAGTAAGAATTGATATTTTGAAACCTAAAAAAAAAAAAAAAAACCAATTGAAACAGATCAGTATAAAAACGCTAATTTTGATTTACAATGAGTTTAACAGCTAAATATTATAGGTTTTAAAAATACATTTTGAAAATCTTCATAATCAAAATTGGTGCAGGTGAATTATTAATAAGTTATATTTCAGTTTCTACAAAGACTCTTTATTTGTTATGAATTTATAATTATATTAACGCAATGCGGGTTTTCAATTGCCGACACCATTCCATTTGTTTACAATGAATTTTTAAAAATAAATCTGCAGCGGACCAAAATTACTCTAAACTGGATCTGGAGTTTGAAAAGAAAACAGCCGCTGTTCAAGTTACAAAAGGATTTTTTTTTAAAAATAATGAATTGGTATTTTGAAATCTCATATAAACTATTGAAACACATCAGCATTAAGTACGCTAATTTTCATTTGCATTAGGAGTTAAACTGTTGAATATTTTAGATTTTAAAATGTATTTTGAAAGCTTTCAAAATTGAAACCAATTGTGGAATATTCAGATAGATCAATCAAAATGACTTCTAAGGTATTTCATTTCCCCTTGATTTCTCTACTATTATGCTTGCAAGGAAGCTCCAAAAATGTTCTGACTAAAAATTAATGATTACGAATTGAGATTTTCCAATTTAATCAAAATAACGAAAACAGAATGTATTCAGTGAAATAAAAAAGTATAATGTAATTTCGAACTTTTTATGTAATAAATATTTTTTTGTTCTCTAATGAAGCTTAAAATAACTTTAACGACTGTAACTCTTAATTTCAGTATGATTCCTAAATTATATTTTTATGAAACGTTCTACAAAAGAGATTTATTAATTCATGATGTTTCAGAATGGGAAATATAATTTATGCGTTTCAAACATTGAATAAAAATAAGTGCTATATAAATTATATTGAATGAAAAGTTTTCGAATTTGATTATGAATCTTACTTCAATATTATGTATCATAAAAGTTCCACAATGAGCAGAAAGACTTAATTTCCTTAACAAAAGTTTTAATTTTAAAGCTTTTTGAAACCTTATTAAAAATTAATGAAAAATGGATATATTCGAGAGTATTATTTATTGCACAAAAAGAAAAGAAAAACAGAGGACTGATGTATTTTTGTGCAATAATAGTTTGAATTTAATTAATCATGTAATACACCAAATTCTAAACTACATGAAATAACTTGGCTTGGAACATATATTGCCGAATCGCGTATTCAAATTCATTACGGCTACTTGAGTATTCTATATAAACTGATACATATGAAATTCAATTTCTAATGCATAATAATTCAATTAAATTCTTTAAAACAAGATTTTCGAAGTTGCTGGAAAATTTTATTTTATATCTTGGTTAGCCATATGATAACATATCATAATATTTACTTTTATGAATGATTCATGCATATTTAAGTATGATTCAAAACATCAAAATGATTTATAATAAAGATTAAATCTTTAACAAAAACGAAACTTGCATCTTTTTAATTCTTAAAGAGGAAGTTTTATCCTGTGGTTACTCTATTGTTACGTACCTATGCGAAGGTCAAACTGATTTCTTTAATAGCACGTGTAAAAAAATTAGCAATGATTCAGCTAAACTTTAGGAGAATAAATTGGTTTTTGAGAATGAAAGTTTTGCCAAGGTTATTTGAAAATAAGCATTTTATATTACTCTTGAATATCTGATAAAAATAAAGATTTCAAATTAAATTATTTATCCTTTTGTAATTGTTTTCAAGTAGAATGCCTTTCCGATATATAAGGCTCGGATTCCGATATATTCTAAAATTAAATATTAATTAAATTCTACAAATAGTATATTTTTCATTTATTAAGGACTTATAAGTTCTTTTTTAAATCTTTTAATTGAAATTCTTAGTTGTTACTGAAATTTAGAGTAACAATTTTTGTTTTATCATTTGAAATCACAATACGGATATATTTTACCTTGAAAATAAGATGTCTTTAAAAATTATGAATTAATGCTTCTCTATACTATATATTCGGTATAGTTTTATTTTAAATTTTAATTTTTTTTAAACATAATTTCTTTCCCTATCAAATTAAAGCGCTCATTTTTACGATCTTTTAATTACTAACTGTCAAAAATTCAGAGAAAAGAATCGCAAATATCAATAGATATTTCAATTTTTTTCTTAATTTTTCGAAGAGTTTAATTTCTTGACTGAAGTCAGTTAAAAAACGTCCATGTCTGAAATTATTAAAACAGAACTCTCCTCTTTAAACTGTTAATCAATAACTTTGTATTTCTTGTACATTAAAATATTTTTAAATATAATTAAAAAAAATAACCTTACGATTGAATAATCCCTATTTTTAAAAATTGTTTACGAAACGAAATTAATTCAAAGAAATATTTTGTAAAAATACTAATGAAAAAATTGATATTTTTGTATTTAGGTTGATTTCGCGTTATGTTAAAATAGCAGAATCCAATATCTCGAAACAGCTCGATTCCGTTGGTATGGTGTGGAAGCTAGGAGAGGGGGTTTCCAGCTCAGGTATCTTCCTTGTCACTTGAGCGAGGTCCAAAATTACGAGGTCCGTCGCCAATAGTCCTGTGTTACTCCCAGTGCGACATTAACAAAATCAACCAACAAATCAATCGAAACACTTTCGGTAAAAAGAAATGCTCTAACATCAATATTGAATTTTAACTTCTCTATCCTGTAGATATGTTCACATTTTGTAACACTATTAATTTCTGATTGAATCAATAAATTTTTTCAGGTATAAAATATGTTAATTATTTCATCGGTCACATTCGCAATGACATTACACGTGAAAGGGTAAAACTTTTTATTTGTAAAATAATTTCAAAATTTAATTAACAAATGTATGAGTTACAACATCACGAATGTGCATTATTGGGAAATTTTCCTGCCTGAAAATGGATTCCATTTTTGGTTCGGAGTCTTTGACATTCAGTGATGACGGCATTATGCTGTTTCACTAAATGTCAAAGCACTGTTTTCCAATCTTATTGGCTCTAGAGACTATTTTCATGAATTACAATTTTTTCACTAACGAAGGAATTTTTTTTAAAACATAATACTTTTGAGCGCTTTATTCTTCCATTATTACATTGTAATATATTATTAAATAGTTACACCTCACGTTAAGTGATGAACTTCCTTCTCTCTGTGGTCTAAGGTCCCCAACGTTATTACAAGAATCGTGAGTTCGACTCCTGCTGCCAGTAAAAACTCGCCTTACGTCTCTGATGCGGATTATATCTGTCCAAGTTCCAAATCCTCCCGCCGTCAGGTGGTCGCGGTAGCCTTGATCGCGGACTCTCGACCGGCAGTGTTTCGTCGAGTTGTGGGTTCAAGCCCTCATGCCACTAAATACCTCTGTATAGCTGGGCTGATGCATGTTAAATCCATCGTGGCTCAAAGTCTTCTATTTGGCATGGTGTGGAAGTTTGGAGAGAGGGGCGCCAGCGCAGGTGTCGTCCTCGTCACTTGACGAGGTTTAAATTTACGAGATACGTCACCAAAGGCCCTCGTGTTACTTCTCAGCGCAACGTTATTAAACAATCGCATCAGATCACGCCTTTCGCCCTCAGAGGCTTCTTTAGGTAGATATAGGAATCGTGACCCTGAGACACCCCGTGATCTTTCTTTTCTTATGGGTTTTACTGTCTTTGGTAAACACGGGTGACGCACTCCGAGATACTTTTTTGATCCTTCTCTATTTCGATCCTCTTTAACAATCATTTTTAACTTTCTTTTTCAAAATATCTAGATCTCAGTTACACATTGTTTGGTGCAGCATGGCCACATCTGGTGCTTACGTCGTTAAATTCTCCCATCACTCACCCCTATCCCAAGTCCTCTAATCGGCATGATGTGGAGGTTTGAAGAGGTGCCAGTTCTGGTGTCTATCTCGTCACTTGATCGAGGCTCAAAATTTCGTGGTCTGTCGCAGTAGCCCTTGTGTTACTTCTATGCACGACGTCAATAAACGATCAATGAATCAAGCAGCCTAAGTTGTTTCCTATTGCCCTTGGACAGATCCAATTTTAGATGATTTTATTTTTTATAAGCGAATGTAAAAAGTATTTTAATTCGTGAGAGCCTCTAAAAATTGTATACCTTAGCAACAATTTTAAATTAAAGCATTTAAAACACATTTTTTTAAGAAATTTCTATTTGAAGTTGAGTCTAAGTTCAACCTACAACTACTGTAAGTTCCGGAAAGCAAGTACTCAAAACAAAAAAGATTTGTTTTATGATAGTCAATTTGATAAGGAGAATAACTATATTACACATCCTTGAAGGCAATTCCAAAACATCCTAATCAACTAAATAAATTGCCCATTTATTTTTATATACAAAATAAATCAATAACACAAACTCCCTTACCATTAAATATAGATTAAAAATTAATCTCGTTTTCATTCTTGTGTATCCCAGTCGGAAATTAAATGCGGGTGTATATCATGCGAGTCTCTTATCTTCCAGCCATCGAAAAGTCATCAAATCAGAGAGACTCGCGGCAAACGGAGAAAACGAGAAAATCGTGATATCCCATCCTACGTACTCGAGATGTCCAATTTAATAAAAGGGAAAGGGTGAGGGATTGTGCTGAGTAATGTTTCAGATCTCCTTAAAAGGGCCCCAGTTAAATAATGGACTGCCCTAATGGCTTGGGTGAATGACCTCCGAGATTACGAATGTGTAGCTTCTGCCAGAAAATAATAAAAAAAGATGGAAGTTAACTTCTCGTAACTACTCTGCATTAATGCTGTGGGAGGCAATTAGCATAATCTCTCCACTATCAATGAGCTGCTGGGGCATTTCTCTTGAAGCTCGATCAAGAGCTGAACTTGATATATTCTGCAAGGTAAAATTGTTTTTCCTCCCTCTTAAGATATGCATGTGGTCGAATGTTAATATATTACTCTGTGTAATGGGTTCATTTGAAGAAGGGAAATACCCATCTCAGTTTCTTTTTTTCTGGAGCTTTGAGTCCTTCTTCAATGCTATTGTATCTTCATAAGCATTGTTTAAAAAAGATAAGACAGACGACTGTTTCAAAACCATCGGGATACTTTCATTATTTTAGCTGAGTGTTAAATACTTCTCTTTGTTAGACCCCCCCCCACTCCCAGGGGCTTAACTTCTGTAGGGAAATAAGGGATTTGCGACTCTCGATTATCCGAGTGATTTTCTTTCTCAGATAGGGTTTGCTGTCTTTGTTAAACACGTTATAACGCTCTCTACCAGTATGCCAAACGATCTTTCTCCGTTTCAGATATTTCTGTCATTCCAACTACCTTTTTCTGCCTATCATTGACCGAGTTTTTTCTACATTACACATATTTGTTTTCGTACATTTGTGAATGTTCGTTGCTGACTTACCCAAATATGACTCTTGCGTTGAGACCGTCTTCGCGTAATGTTAAAGAATAGGACCCGTATTGGAATATTTTTTTTGATAAAAAAAAATCGTTTCCAATATTAAGAGAACATTCTGACTTCACCATCCTTTAGAGAACTGTGTATTTTATTCATTTGTGAGTGAATAAATTTTTTCTAATTTAAAATGTGTTGAAATTTCGTCTCCTATACCGTAATAATGCTAAATGGGTTTCAAACTTCATGTGAAAGATAACCTATTTTCTGGAATGTTCTTAATTTTAAGAATACTATATTATAAACAGAATGTATGTGTTACAATGTCACAAAATGATGACAATTGGAACAATTTACTACCATGAGATGTGTTTGAAGTTTTGATAGTGTTCTTTGACATTAGATGTAGACAGCCTTTAGAAAACCAACTAACTAATCAGTTCCTGTGAGCATTTATTCTCTTTGCTTCTCTTTGTAATTGATCTCGGATTATTACTTAGAATTTTTGTTAACCTGGTGGCAGAATCATGGATTTGAGTCTCGATTCCAACATAGACTTGCGAAAAATGATAGGTACTACATGTTAAATGTAACGGTATCTCAAAATATCACGTGACGTAGTGTAACATTACAAAATCAGTTCAAGTTTTGACCGTTTAAATTCTGAACTTTATTAAAATCAAACTGAAACTTCAAGAATAAACTTTTAAATATGTTATCCCTTAAATTACATACTCGATACTTTTGTCATAAATATCTATTCTAGTTATTTTCCGTTGTTTTGGGTTTGAAGTTTACAGTATCCATACAAAATTTTCTTGTCAAAACAGAAAAATATTTGATAAAATCTTTACAATTTGCGAAATGTCTCTTCTTTATAAAATTAAAAAAATCTATATTTATTTGAATATGGCCGTTTATAAGCTGTTAAAAAGATATGACAAATTCTGAATACAATTTCTAGTAACTGTATTTAAGAATAACCTAAATGCAAAAAATAAAACTAAATTAGATCATAGAATAAGTTCGATGATCAACGGTGTATATCAGTGTATTGTTTATCCAAAACAAAAATTAAACTGTTTTAAAATATTGTACATATTTGCAAATATAGACAATTCCATACTCTGTTCAGCATTTAAAAATTTCTTTTCTGATTAGTTTAACTCATTAAATTCGGATAAAAATTGTTCATTTTCTCTTATTCTTTATTATCACTTTAATCAAATATAAAAGAGTGATTTTAGATAAAATTAAATTTAAAAAAAAATTAAGTTGCAATAGTGATATATTTAAGAAACTTTTACGATTGTAATTTTAAATTTAGCGAACTATTTTAAAAATTAAATATGCTCCATTTCATTTTTAACATTTGAGTTGGATACCAGATTAATGTCCATTATTTTTTATTAAAATCATTTTTTAAAAATTTGTATGCAGAATAATTTTACCAACATGTTATTGATTTGTAAAATTGTTATAAATATGAAACACGGAATTATTCAAGATCGTTTCGAAGAATACGCATACAAAACATGATTCGAATGCATTTTATGCGCTATTTACTTTACAATAAATGCAATGCAAATAATTTCAAATGTAGAATTAGATGATTCTTTATCTAATCTTAAAATTTAATTCACTTTCGGGAATTTTACCGCGTTTTATTCTCAGGAATTATCTGTAGGCTATCAAATGCGTCATGCTATTTGCATTTCATTTTATTAAGTATTATTAATCATGCAGCTTAGCAGGATTTAATGTTTTTTTTTTTTTTTTTTTTTTTTTTAATCACGAAACTAAAGACGGAACTTTTTGTAATGAGTTACCTCGAGTTATCGTAATAAAATAGCGTAGAATATTTTTCAAACTGATTCAGGACATAAAAATGTTCTCAACTTTATTCAACTAATTTAAGTGTTTCAACGTAGCACATGCTTAGCTGTTTTAATAATTTTGATAAGCATTTGATTTTTGTGTATAGTCCTATGATCATTAGAGCACATAATTGTATAACGTATTACCTAATGAAGAATTGATTCTAATTTTTATTTTTAAATGAAAAAACAACAACAAATGATTTTATTGTTGTACTCGAAATAATTGTTTTGATAAGAGATGATTGCGTACAACATTCTCAAACTATACTTTCCTTATAATAATTTACTGATGCTAATTATTGTAACAGTCAACGACTGTTGTGTACATGTGTGGCATTTCTCTGGTTCATTTTGAATGAATAAATCCATTGACCTAAGAAAGCTAGTTCTTATGTTTACTTTTGCAGAATATTAAATTACGAGATTTGCTAGAAAGCGTTTACTAGTTAAGTTTGAGTAGAATTTTTTTTTGATTTAAAACTTCAATTTAATTCATTCAGCATTTGTTTAATTCGAATTTAATGCGTGAATTTTTAAAATCTATTTAAAAAAATTCCATCGATATTTACGTGAAAAGACAAGCCTTTAAAATTCTAAATATAATATTCAGAAATAAATGCTTAGCCGAAATCTGACCGAAAAGCTCTTTATATTTCTATACTAATAAAACAGTTATGAAGTTAACAAAGTTATGAAGTTCAACAAAATGATTCATTAACGAGAATGATTATTTACGTTCAAGAAATCTTTTCATAAGTCATGCATGATTTTTTAATTATTAAAAAAATATTTTTGTGTAGTACAAAATGAAAGCATTCCACTGTTGTTAGTAGCATACAGCACTATCTTTTTTTTTCACGTTTCAAATTGTTTTTCGTGTTGCTGAAATTTTAAGCAATTTTTTTTCTTTCTTTTTGTAAATGCTTCCAATGTTAAAAACTGTAACGTCAATTACCTAAGAGTTCTCCAAAATAGCGTTACCTATAAATAACCGGACTTTTTCAAAAAGAACACGCAACTTTCTTCTCAGAAATAAAAAATAAATTGCAATTCCTGCTCGCCTTTGAACTTTTCAGTAAAAAAAAAAAAAGCAGTCGTGCATTTTTAATATTATTGTTGCTAAGGGTAAGAATGGCTTGTTACTGGTTTTAAAAAAAGGCGGAGTATGTCACTATTGTTCAGGGTGGATTTCGTTAGGAGTAATCAAATGCAGTGAAATCATACTAAATAGGACTCTTAATATGATTAAGAGAAGAATAATGTAGGACATCCTGGATCTTTGCAGCGTGTGTAAGTTGAGATGTTTTTGTTTCAGTATGAAAAGCTTACATTTAACAGTGAATGGAAATTTGAATGACAAATGAAATTATATTAAAGGATTTTTAATGAATTTTAAAATTTAGGAACGTTTTATTAAGCAAATTCTCATTACGGGAATCTAAGCTTTATTTATTTATTTTTTTTAAAAAAAATAAACATTGTTTGTTTAATTGGTAGAGAATAATTTAGGGAAAAGTTCAAGTCTGTTATTGCAAAATATTCTGGTAGTCACGTCTGACTTATAAAGTGATTTGGAATGTTGTTTTGATAACTAGCAGATCTTTTGTGATATGAAACGAGTTTATTTTCCGCTTGCTTCGTCAAAATTGTTTAGTGGTGCTTACTGTAGATTTGTAAACTGATAATTAAAATTTTTGTTTATAGGGTTTGTTATGTACAATCTGACTTGCGGAATGTTTCCAACAAAATGCTTTTTTCTCCTATTCCCATTCATAGTGTTGAAAAAAAAATGTTTTGTTTTTTAAAAAAATTCAGTACGCAAATTTTTCAATAATATGTGAAGGTCTTTTTGAAAGAAATTTGGATTTAAAAATTTAACCAACTTTAAATCTACTCTTCTCAAATTTATCCTTGAAGATATTTTTTTTCTTCAGCGGAAGACATTTTTAAATATTGTTAATCACATAGAAATAATCGATAACTCAAATGATCAAAGTGTAATAAATGAACATTTGATTACTATTTATGATAAACAATTAACACAATATTCAAATTAACACTTTCATTATAAAATTCGACAAATGACTGAGTTGGTATCATTTGCAAATGAAAATAAGATAATGCAAAACAACATTCCATTTTCTGTTAAAAAATACTTCCTGGCAAGTCTTCATACATGTGATAAGGCAGTTTACAACTGCGACCTTGAGACACTTTCAGGTGTTTACCTCAAATGGAGAGAAGACTTCATTTACGTATTTCTACTTTTAATAATAGTAATGAGCTTGAACTTGTTATATTACTTTTTATCTTCCGAAAACTGTTAAAACATGTTTATTTGATGCGGTGTTAAAACTCTTGAATAATTATATTCAAAATGACGACAGAATAAAATGTGCTTTTCTTTGTGGTTAGAAAGATTTCAGCAAGGAAATATATTATTCGAAACATATGTATTTTTTTACTAAAACAAAGTAACAAAACATTATTGCAATTTGATGACATCGAGCCTTGTTTACAATTTTAGCCTCTGTACAAAAATTAACATTGAATTTTAAAAATCCTGACTGCAATTCAAAGGTATGTGGTTTATTGTCAATGGCTTTCGAGTTGCCATTGTCGACGTTAAAAAAATAAAAAGATCGAAACGAATTTTAGGACACCATTTTAAAAGAACAAAAAATATTTACATACTTTCATTTGGAATATATTGATTTTTCAAAGCTGTATGAGATTATTGTAATGAGAAATATATATAATATTGAATATATGTTGTAAATTATATAAAAAGAACATGACTTTTCTCTTAAAATATTTATACCTCTGTAAGTATGATAAAAAATTTCAGATTAATTGTTAACATTTGATAAAATTTTATCGATTTAAAAAGGAATATAATTTTCACCAATTCGAAGATTAAACTTTTGATAGTATAGAATTCTAAAAATTCCGAACTTTTGAGCAAAAAATATCACGAATATATATAACGAAATGATTAAATGTATTTAATTTACAGATGACATTTTTATAAGTATTACTAAACTGATATGAAAAATAAGACACATGGAATATTATGCCTTGATTATAAGTGCAGCTTCAAAAATTGAATTTTTAAAAAAAAATTAAAAGTTTAAAAGTTTTATGATTTAAATTTTTTGATTTTTATTCAAATGTTGTACAATACTTAACTAAAATGTGTATATATTCAAAAAGTTGATGTTAATTGTATGGTAAACAATCGTATATCATAATATACTAAATACCAGTACTATGGATAGAGTAGACTTTGAGGAAAATATATCAGAATCCCGAAAAAGGGCATTTTAAGCAAATCACAAAACAGACGTTTTTCACTACTGCTGTTCATGTGTGTTAACTATCTTAAGATTAAGTTTTCTAGCATTCTATTTAACAAATTCTTATAAACAATACATCTACAAGATCGGCAAAGCACCCTCAATTTCTTAATAGTGAGACACAAAAATGCAAAACTAAACCGAGCATATTAATGTCTCGGTTGCCTTAAATATGAAATGTATCCCTTATAATTTCCATGGAGAAAATTTCTTCCCATATAAAAAAAGAATTTAATTGAAGATAATGACAGTCTATGAAGAAAAGAGCCATGCATTATAAAATATCGCGGAAAAAACGAAAATTACATATTCATCGAGTGGAAATGGCGCGATTCTAATTCTGCTCATGAGGAGGTCTAATTAAAATTCTAAACTCCTATTGCTTTTTGACAGTTCTTTTTCTAAGAATGTTAATCGCTGTATTACTGTCTTAGTGATCTTTTTAAATGCGTTAAAAGCGAACGATTAAAGTATTTCTTTTTGTGGAACGTTCAATTTGTTACTCAAAGTGTATATTTTAGGAATTAAGTCTTTTCGAATGATGAAGAATACACAGGCATTCAAAAATGGTGTGAATAAATTCTTTAATGAATGAAATTTAGAAAATTAATTCTTAAAAAATCATCAAAAGATTTTAATTTCTTGAATCCAGAAAAACTTCGATTTTATATTAAACTAAGCTGAGAATATGTATTATTTATTGAAATGATTATTATAAAGTCACTTCGTGTATGTAATCATCGCATCTTTCATGATAATGTTTCCTTTTTCTTTTTTTGAATTTCTCGATTTATAAATTACTTTTATTTAATTAACAAGGCGGGAAATTCATGTAGAAGTATAGTAATTGTAATGAAGTAAACTCGTTCTATATATCTATCAGCAGAAACAGAGATGATAAATATTCCATCATAGGAAAACCTACCAAAAGAAAAATCAATTTCTAGTAATTTTATGTAATATCTCTTAAATTTCATTTGAAAAAAATGTTTGAATTAAAAAAACATTGTTAAAAGTATTTTTTGTTTAAGCATTAAGACAATCACTTGCTGATTTTTACTATTTCATTACTACAACCGAACATCTATAGGAATTTTTAAAAATAGATGCATTTTTATAAGTAGATCGTACATTTTTATATTCGATTGATTTGCTTCAATTAAAATGGAGATAGAGATCAACTGCATGAGTTATGATTAATTTCAATTTGTAATTTTACTAATAACTATTTCTGTAAAACGTTGATATTTCTCAAGGTCATTGACATTTATTTGGAACTGTTTTTGTCTTCAACATTTAAATCTATTGTCCATATATGTTAATCATGGGAGTCTTGTTTCGAATTCGAGTTGTGGGAACACCACTTCGTGGCCACTTTTTGTTTCGTTTCAATTCACCTCTCATTCAAATTCGATTCCGTTAGTAAAAATTCTATTTGTGTGATATGATGGAGACCAATGTTCCATCGCGTCTGGAATTCCTAAGTGGACGCTCACGGAATAATAAATGTCATGCGAAATGGAACACAACCCAGAAATCCAGATGATCTCTTGATTACTGGAACAACACTTGTAAAGTGATTACATGCTCTTTAATTAAGCGAGTTAAGGTTTGTTTTGTCGTGCTTGGGTGAACTTGGGAGTTTTGAAACCGAATCCACGATGCAATAATTGGAAAAGGAGTTTCAATGTTTTTTCGGAGAAGGTCTTTGCTGCTGACTTGCTCAACTGCCTTTCTGTGCTGTTTCGGTCAGATTTTGAATTGTACGAGTGTGCTTAGTTCATAAGAATTAAGGCTCGTTAATTTATGAATGGCACATTAATGAGAGATATCCATTTGATAAAGATCGGAATATATTGTGTGTTATTAAACATAATCAAGAAGGTTACAGTTAGCGATACATTTGAAAGAAGTGTCGAAATTGAACACGTGTTTATATCGAAAGAAGTAATGTAATAGTAGAAAAAAAAGCGATGAATTAATTACGTAATTATTTTAAACCTTCGGTATAACAGTGTTAAATTGTATCACATTTTTATCAGCTTCATCATAACTATTTCATAATCAATTACCACTCAAACCTTGATTTTTTTTTCAATGAAACGGCTGCTGACGTTTCTTCGATTTTATATCAGATAGAAAACTCATTGAGATATTTAAAATGATAAAATATCAAATGTATTCAAAGTATTTTTGATGGAAAATACGCAAATTTAACTTAGTTTCAAAATCAGTTTGAGACAAATTATTTTAGAAAACAGAAATATGGCGTAATTGTCTCTGATCAAAATGATCATTCATTTAAATCTTAACTTTAAAATTCTTACTTTGGTGTGGTATGGAAGTTTTGATATTGTGATTAAATTTTAAGAAAATGCATTTGCATCAACTCGTTGCTAGTCGTACGAGGTTCGTTCAAGAAATCCTTAGAAATTCCAAGAGATGGTGCTCGCAGTATTGAAAATGGTTTGTTTTTAGAAGACAGCTGTCCAAGTTTCACTCACTCGTTCTTGTGATCATGACGCCTTTTGAACCTCAAATTCTTCATCATAACTTTTCCAGCCGATGAGGTCATTCTCGCCTTCTTTGGAGCAAATTCACCGGAAGCAACTCAACGTTTTGATCTTTGGTTTCCGGTGCATAATGAGGAATCCAGGTCTCATTGACAGTGACAACTCGACGCGGCAACAATCAAATTTTAATTTAGCAGTAAATGACTACCAAATCAAAACTAACTTACAAATCAATGTCAAATTCGGTTCGACTCCGTTCAACAGATGACAGCACCCAATAGTAACAATTTACCTCAATGATGTTATTCGTCCTATAATACTAGTATTTTTTGAACCACCCTCGTAATAATATCCGCGAAGTTCTTGTTGAAGCTGCTCTGATTAGATGTTATGATCGTAGTATTGCTTTTGGAGCGACTTTAAAATACAATCTATCTGGTTTTTGGTCATCTAATTGAACCTAAACTAATTAAAAAATCTCTTTATTTAGGATTGAGATATTAAAATTATATTTATATTCACACACACACACACACACACACAACAATTTTAGTACCGACATTTTGAGCACTTTTTCGAATAGGAATGCGTCCCAATATTTGCATTATATTCGGACTTAATTGTCTTTCCTAGAACAACACTTTTTGTATTATTTTTGTCCATTTTTTTGTATAACATTCAGTAAATAATGTAACATATGAAATATGGAATGTTTTTTAAATTTTATGGGCGCTGTGTGATAAAATATGGTATATGGTTATCTCATATACGAAAACCTTAGCATTTTCTATGTCAGAATTTAGATCCAGTTTTTAAGCTTCAGTCGAAAACTTTTTAAACTTTATGTACCACAATTTTTTTTTATTCGATTAGACTGTCTAAGTTCAGACTTTTTTCTTTTATTCCTTTTCAATCACAATAAACGAATTTTATTCCTTAATTTGTTAAACTTTAAAAAAAAAACTATCAGTTAACTATTAAAAATACATAAAACGAAGAACAGACGATAATTTGTTTTTCCTAATTTTTTATAAAACATTTAAATTGTCTGGATGAGATAAACGAAGTGAAAGTGAGAAATTTCAAATACGAGCCTCGAAGCACTTCCTCATTCAAATCCTTTATGCAGCCATTTATTATCATTTTTATGAGACCTCTGGGAATGTCTCGACTTTTGATTTTTTTTAAAGATAATCACAAACAAGTTCGTACAGATGAAATCGAATAGCTTTTAAATTTATTACGCTGGGAACATTCAAGCATTTTGGTTTATGGCAAACTTCATATTCATGTAAAATATTCAGTAAAATTTTATTTTCCCTTATAACTTGTATCTTATAACTTTTTAAAGAGTTTAATTTATGCTCAATATTTATTTTTTTAGTAAATTTTTACATAAAATTTTAAAAAAATTCTCTTTTTATTTAAACTAATATTGTTTTGCACCATTATGTTTGTTATAAATTTAATTTGCATTTTTCACATTTTCTTTGTGACCGAGGTTCAAAATTACGAGTTTCGTTGCCAATAGCCCTCGTGTTGCTTCTAGTACGACGTTAATAAAACCAAACCAAGCACAATTTATTTGTCAAGATTTAAGTTTGCTTCGATTTTGTTTCTCTCCCCCCCCCCCCCCAATATCAGCAATTCTTAATACACGAAAATTATTTCCTGAAAAAGTAAAATAATATTTTAAAATTACTATTATAGACGTTGCGACCTTGTGGTTATGGTCGTGAACTCGCGACCGGCATTGTTTCATCGAGTCGTGGGTTCGAGTCCTGATGCCACTATAGACGCGACGCGTAGCGGGGCTGATGCATGTTAAATTTGTTGTGGCTCCAAGTCTCCCGTTGACGTGATGTAAAAGTTTGGAGAGGGAGGTGCCAGCTCAGGTGTCGTCCTCAGCATTTGACCGAGGCTCAAAATTCGTTTATAAATAATTTCCTCGCCAATAGCCCTCGTATTCCTTTTAAATGCGACGCTAATAAACAATTTTTTTTGTAAGTTCTGCTAATTTATGTGACGAATAATAAATGGTTAAACTTTTATATATTCATTTTATTTAAATTGCAATAATGGAGCATTATAACAATCATTTACACTTGAACATGGTTAAGTGTAACAAGTAATCTGCTGTAGTTAGAAAATATTTTCGGTTTTCTATTAAAGTTTATTGAAATATATAAAACGTGTGATATGTTTTGATTCGAGTATGTTATTTCGAGCATTAAGAAACAATTTCTTGATATTTGAATGTTAATTGTCCCGTATATTAGACCCGTGTGGTGACCGGGAATGACAGAACAGTCCCACTGTAGCTCATGCATGTCGTAAGAGGCGACTAAAATGGGTACCCAGCGTCTGGGGATATAGCCAGGCACTCTGTAAATGGGGATTATATCAGGGGACCTCAGAGACTTGCCTAAGTTAGGTAAATACGGGCATCAAGACCCCGAGGGACCCAAACGATCCTTTTCATTCCCATGGGATTTACTGTCTTTGGTAAACACGGTTGACGCACTCCCGAGATACCTTAGCGATCCTTATCTATTTTCGACCCTCCTTCTTGTCAATCACTTTATCTTTTTTTCAACTTCATGTCTACACCACAGTTTAATCTTGTTTGGCGCAGCATAGCCATATCTGGCTCTTGCGCCAATAAACTTTACATTCACTCACTCACTCACAGTCCCGTATATTCACTAAAACTGGCTTCAAATTTTTTTTTTTTTCACAGAAACGTTTTTTGGACTAATCAGCAAGTTCTACAAAAATGGCACATTATTAATTTTAAGAGCTTATTAGTGAATTAAATTTTTTTTAAAGCTTTGCTTGTTTTTCCGCCTCCAAGTTGCTTAGAATAATTAGTTTCTGAAAACAAAGCTCACATAATTTACTTCTCATTAAACAAAAGTTTGTTATGGCTAAGTAGGTTTTTAAATATAAACATACGAGTTAGTTCATATCTCGAAAGGAAGGTAAAAGATTGGTTTTTGTTTAAGTTTAAATGAAAGTTATTATGCATCAATATTTAAAACAAACATTGTATTAGAGAAGAGTTAATAACTTAAATAGAAATCTAAAGAAGATTGGGATAAAATTATTTGAACGGAAGAGAGTGAAGTACAAACGAGCGCGTCCCGATAATATCTCCACCCATGACCTCTTAGATTTGATCAAAGACTAGTTGATTCAACCCTCATGATTGTAGCACCCGGTACCAGATACGCTGATGCGTTTCATAGTTCTTGCTTAATTTCATAATTCGTTTATAAATAAATTCACCCGGAAATGGCATTTTTCGGATGAATTTATAAAATACTCCCTCTTGCGAAGGATGTGTTCCTGTTACGGAAATGTAAGTAATTTCTTATTCATGAATTGTGTAAAAATTCTCATTTTTTTTTCCTATTAAAAAAGTGTACATGTTACGAAATCGTATAATTACATTGTACGTTTAAATTTTGGCCCAAGAATTTTATTTCATTAACTTCTCTCGTTAGGAAATCTGATGGAAAAATCTAATTTTTAAAGACGTTCTCTCTCAAAAAAGTATAATCCTTCTTCATATTCGTGTATAATTACGTTGGATAACTTATTAGGAGACCATGCGCCTCACGGCTCTTAAGTGGCCGCGGTAGCCTAGTGATCAAGGTTCCGGATTCGTTGCCGGCGGTTTTCGTTCAATCGCTGGTTCGATCCTTGGCCGCCAAAGACCCGCCGTGTAGCCGGGGCTGATGCACGTTAAATCTATCGGGGCTCAAAGTCCTCCCGTTGATGTGGTGTGGATGTTAAGAGAGGGGGGGGTGCCATCTCAGGCGTCGTTCTTGTAACTTGACCGAGGTTCAAAATTACGAGGTCCGTCGCCAATAGCTATCGTGTTACTTCTAGTGCGACGTTAATAAAACTAAACTAAAAACTCACTCTTAAATCCGTGTTTCGTAGTCATTTGGAGCTGAACTTCGGCTTCACTTGCCCAGAATTGTGATTTTATTTTAAAGTTATTTTTTAAAAAAAAATAGTGGTAGTTAGAAAATGTCTAACTTTGTGAATTTAAAATTGCATTAAGAATTTTTAAGGATTGAATTTATTAGTCAGAAAATTTAAGATCTGTTGTAAGGAGAGAGCTTTTTACCCAAGAATAGCAATAACTATGAGTATGAATAGCACAACTTAACTTTAGTGACTGCCAATGTACGTAAGTAATATCTTTTGAAAATTATAGTTCAATGATCTGATAGTTTTAAGCGTTCGTGGTAGACGAATGGCCATGGCATTTAGCTCGTGGCCGATAATTTTTCAGTCGAGACGTGTGTTCGAGACCCGATTTCACTGAATATCCCCACCGAACTTGACCAAAGTTCAAAATTTCGAGATCCATCGTCAATAGCCCTCGTGTTACTTCTCAGTGCTACGTTGATAAACAATCTCTCATCACCACTTAAAGACCCCTTGTGTAGGGCTAATGCATGTTAAATCTGTCGAGGCTCAAAATTCTCAAATTGATATATTTTTAGTGTGTTGGAAACCAGTTCAGGTATTGTCCTTGTCATTTGACCACGAATTTGATAATGTGAAGTCCGTTCGCTGTTATCGCTCGTATTGCTTCCAAGTGTGATGTTAAACTATCAATCCATCAAATCCTATTTTTAAAATGTGAACTTTTTTTCCCCTTCAAATCAATAATTTCAATTATAAAGATGCTCTATTGACCTTAATTATCAAATAAAGGAAGTGCGTTTTCAAATTTGTAGCTACTGGGTATTTTTTTTTTATTAAATAGAAGGAAGATCTGGTGTTTTAGTGAGCTCTCTATCAGCTGCATTCGATCTTCCTTCGTTGAGGGACTGTCACGATTATAAATAGCTAATCGATTTTAAATTAAGCGCCTCTTTTCGAAGACTCACTTCAATGATTGATGATAAAGTAAGAGGAAATCACAATTTCCAATAATATTCATGCGGAAGACTCCCGAACCTTCTATATGCAGCATTATGCGAATAAAAAAAAAAAATCAGATGTCGAAGATACAAGGTAAAAACTACCAGTTGCGTTACAAAAGAAACTCGGTAACAAAAAAAAAAATTCCTAACGAAGATGTATTATTTATTGACTTTAAATTAATACTTACTGAGCCATGAACGACTCAATCAACTTTTGACCCATATTTTTTGACTGAAAAACAAACGATGTATTTAAAAAAGATGGCGTTTTTTCCCCCCGACCCGCACTTTGCGGATGATCTGTTGAATAATGAATCTTTTATAATAGGGTGGAGCATCGGTTAAAGAAATGGAAAGGTATTGTGTGAATATCTAAAGGAACGTTCTATCTCCGCTTTTTTTTTTTTCAAAGATGCCGCCATATTGTTTTTTTTTATGATCTGCATAAACAATCCTTAAGGAAGAAAGTGTCCTATTTACTTTTTCATTCGATATTAAAGGCAGTTTTTAGTTTCTAACGTTTGCTAGGCTGCTGGTTATTGCGAATCTAGGCTAATTCAAGTTGAGTCCTTATTAAAACTTTTAATTTAGAGTTAATTATGAATATATATTACATTAATAATGAACTGGTTCGCTTTCTCCTGCTATTAACAGCAACTGAAGAATGATGGTTTTAAATATGAAACGAGTGTGAAGGCATTTTAATTACGTATATTAGGATAATTCTAATATAAACTCTTTTCAACAGTTTAATTATAAGTATTGTGATAAATCTGTATTACCGTGAAATTCGTTTTTTCCTTTTGCCAACGCTTATCAGACTTTGACTGATGCGTCTTGGAAAATTAGATAGGAATTATTTTATTTTCTAAATGAAATAATCTTAAGTTTAATTTAAATACTTTCTTTACAATGGTTAATTACAAACGTATGATTGGTAAAATTATCATAAAGTTTGTTTTCTTTTGTTACACCAAAAGAGAATAGCTTTATCCGTGGGAAAAAGGTTAGAAGCATTGTTTTTGAATAAAGAAGCTTGTTGATTTGGAATATAAAACTTGTTTTAAGCAATGAGGCATATTCTTTTCCATGCTTTTTAATTTATCAATCTGTTTTCCTACTTATTTTATTACTTTCACCATGACTAGTAATTGCTTGGGGGTATTTTGCTTGTTTTATAATTCTCGCAAAAAGGCTAAGTTTATTAAACCAGCTATAAAGAGCGAGCTGCGCACTATTATTTAAAAATATTAGAAATTGGCGCTCAACATTACCAATTGTTATTTTAACTCGTTAATTTAAAACTTAATTGCGTAATTTTTGCCTTAATTTCGGTTCTGAAGCATATCGTATATTTTATTAGGAATAAAACTGAGTTCCGAATTCCTTAAAATAATTTATTATACTTCAATGCACATAATATAACTATAAATGAGTACTTAATTTTTTTAAAAAAAAAATTCGTAACTTATATAATGTTGGTAATCCTTAGATTTTCTTATTTATAAATAAAATTTCTGTTCCCTAACATTTAAATGCTGTCATTAATGATGAATTCAAATAATTTGATGTACTAATGAAATTTAAATCGAGATATAGAAGTTATTCGCATGCTATGTATATAAAACTGAATATCGGAACTCCTCAAAATAGAATTATGGCATTTATTAAAATTTATTTAGTGTTGACAGAAATCGACAAGACATTTTCACTGATTCTTACGTTTCGGTTCACAAATTTCCAGAAAATACCGCAGTACGAAACAATTTAAATTCATTTAAGACAAACAGAACAATGTAATCTTGTTTTTTATTCTTTTAAATATGACAAGTTCGAGAAAAAGTTCCTTTTTTAGTGTTTTTGTCTCGGCATGCGTGACAACATTCTCATGACAGTGTGAGAGTGGAAAGCCCTTTTTCCATACATCGTGGATTTTTAACTAACAAAGTGTGTGTGTCAGGCATTCAAGGAGCTCAAACTATCGGACTTATTTATATTCTTTTCTCTCTCTTTTCTTTCTTTTTTTTATTTCACGCTGTACGCCTCGCTGAGTGTTTGCGCTTTCCTACGGCAACCTTTTGTACCCTTCGCAACTGGAGCGGGGTTCGGAACGTATGCGTGAAAAAAACCTTACCTATGTCAGTATGTCCGACTAAAAGAATGAAAGCGTTGAAAATTTTTAAAAATATTTCGAAGATGCGTTGGCAAGAATGTTGATGGACATGGAACAAAGCGCAGAAAGAAAATTATGTGTTTCTTTTGTGATTCGTATAGCTTAAAAGTCGGCGGTCCTTTTTTTCAGAAGTCTTTCTCTTTTTTTTGAAGCATCAACAAATGTATTTAAAAAAAAAAAATGACAATTGTGTATACTTCGTTGCGTCGAATGTTTTATTTAAAATATCAGAAATAGTTTTCTAAATCTAGCTAATGTGTAAGGCACTGAGATATTTTTAAAAAGGAAACAAAATGTAGTTTAAGTTGACCCTTCTTTTATTGGTTGATATACGGTGATGGGAGGAATTTTCAAGGTTATGAATTAAAAAAAAAATTTTTGTATAAAAATAATTTTTTGCCTTTTGTGTTTAGTGGTTTCAAATGAAATTCCTCCCCAGTACAGTTTAAAAAACAAATTGGATTTTCATAGAAATATGCATTTTTGCTCCTTTCGCATTTTTGGTAGTATGACCTCAGGGGCTTAACATTCTTGAGGCAAGAATGGGCATCCCACACCAGAGGCACCCTAATGATATTTTCTCTTGTGGTTTATACTGTGTTTGGTAAACATGGGTGATGCACTCCCGGGATAACCCTACCGATTCTTCTATATTCCTTTTTCCCCCTACTTTTTTCGAACGTCTGATCACAGTTACATCTAGTTTGGCGCAGCATAGCCATATCTCGTTCTCGCCCCATTAAGTTTTACCACCATTTGATAGTATTATAGATTCAACGTTCGCTTAAATTTAATGTTAGAAATAGGTAATTGATAAATGGACGAGATGTGAAACAGAACCAATGTGGTTATAATGCGAGTTAATTTCCATTAATACAGAAATTTAATGTTTATCATTAACAGCCCATTTAAATTTAAGGTAAATTACTTATTGCTTTTCGTGCGTGATATAAATAAGTAAAACAGAACGACTAAAAACAAATGCGAGTCCAGAAATGTAATGTGGACGAACAAAAAATTTCTAATGCCTTAAATATGAAATATTTTCTATCAAATTAGATTTTAAAAAAGTTAAGCTGCTAAATTGCCTTATTTCTGCTATTTGATTACAAAAATATGTGGCAGTTTTAGTTGAATGAAAATCTTTAGCTTGGTATTTTTCATATTTAGAAATTTCTTATAAAGGAGGAAATTTTTTAAATAAAAAATTGATTTTCTTGTCAGACAGTTACTGGCATTATATATTTGCATAGTAGTGCGACGTAATAAAAAACTAAACTAATATATTTGCATAGAAATACTTATTTACAATTCTGGACACTTACTGTCCCTGAAAACCTTTTAATAGCACTTAAACCTTTTATCGACTTAGAATCGCAATTATATAACTTATTTGATTTAGTTCAGTTCCAAACCTGTTTTGTCCGGAGCATACCTTCCTATAAACATCTGTTTAAATCTCTACATGAATACATGTAACATGCTCTAAACAAATGATTTTGGACTCTGTTTTCAAGGCAAAACCAATAATCTGCAAAATCTGGCTTTAACATCTCGAGTAATTCTTAATAGTGACGAGTAATCCAAGGTTGCCGTCATGGGGAAAAATAAAGCTAATAAATCTATCGAACTTTTGTCATTCTGTAAGATTTTAGGCGACTAAAATTGTAATCGTTTGGTTTTCTTGGCTTATTTATCAGAGACGAGGAACATTTTTTTTTGAAAATTTCTAAATTAACTGGTACTTCTATTTAAAAAAATCTATGAAATATCCCTTTGTTGTCCAATTTAACGAATATATATAGTTATATGTATTTCCAAAATTACCAGCAATCCAATTAGTTTATTCCTTCATTTTGATAATAAATGAAAATATACAATGAACATAAGTAAATTAAACAATTTTAAACATTTTTTTCTTAATAATTATATTTGTATGAAATACATTCACAACTTGAAGATACAAGATTAATGCATGTGATTTGTTTTATCATATGCACTAAATTGTTGAAATACATTAAATATGAAATCAATCTTCATATAACTGTTTTTGAAATTAGTGTCTTTCCACGTGATTATTTTTCACGAACGCGATTCACAATAAGAATTAAACAGTTCAAAATTCAAAGACATTCAGCGCTAAAAAGCGATCCCTGGTGTATGAAGAAAGGATAGATTAAAATAACTTATTTTAATTTATCTTAATTATATATATCATTTGTTTTTTATATAGGGAGGTTTAAAAAAACTGTTAAAGGCTTCTTATTTTGTATGCTACATTAATTTTGTTGTATGATTAAATGCGATCTGATTGTTTAACAATTCTTGTCATGAATTTTGTTCGCCAAAAAGTGTTCATGTAAAAAAACACTTTACAGTAAGTAAGAGTAATTAAATGAAAACCCATTTCATATTATATTTGAAAAGCAATCAAGTGCACAAATTTCGTGCTCCCAAATTTTTGCATAGATTTCATACAAACAATTATGAGGAAATGGAATTGCACTTAAGAAAAAATATTTTATTTAATCCTGATTATCAAATCCATTTTCTTATCTGACGGTGACCTCCGTCACCGTTTTATGCTAACGGCGACGGAGGCGATAGGAACCGCTAGAAAAGCTAACTGTAAATTATACCATCACCAACATGAAGATAATCGTTAAACAAGCGAATACCTTAAATTCGAAGCGTAGCAAAATCTGATTTAAGTTTAATTTGCTGTATATTTTACTCTACCAATCACTTTAAAGAATTTACATCGGAATTTTAATCTAGTGTTCATTATAAAAAAATTCATGAATATAAACCATCCAATGCCTGTCATCTAAAACAATTTACCTATTTTTTTACAGTCATTTAAATACCTATACATTTTGGCGACATCTTCTAGCCAAAATCATGCATTTGAATTAGGTATTACATGTCTTTCCCAATTACGATGATTGCAATCGTTATCAACTTCTTTTACGTGTCGACTAGCGAAGGTGAAATTGACCGCGCCTGACTGACCGAGCTAACCACATTCTCAATACAAAAGGGAAAAGAAAAACAAAAGGCAGAAAGGAATTATCCCTTTTGTTCTTAAACTTCGAGTAAAGCTGTTTAATATTCTGAGACTGTGTGCAAGTGTTTTTCTTCAACTCGAAGCCAGTGATTCTTACTTTCCGAGCGGCTGTTCTCCTTGGAGTTGCGTTACACCCATCTGGTACAACCTCAATGGCTTATCGTCATCGGCTGCTAATCTGGCCGATTTCCTGTTCTAATTTGTGAGCTGTGAGCATCGGGCCCACGCGAAAATAGCCAATATTTTTTTCGCACCCTTTCAAAAAAGAGATGAATGGCACATGAATGCTCTTTCGCATACAAAACACTCATCACCCACCTCTTCTTTGGACCATTTTGTCGTCTTCTGAAAGTGTGGGGCGGTGGTATAATTTCAAATTCCGTTCTAACTCAAAATTTTTGTAAATACAATGAGAGTTTATATCGTAGCAATTACATAATTTTAATTGCATGGTATAATCGCTCCGTGATTTTGTAATTCAGTCTGATAATGTTATGGCACGTGCGTATAACGGATGATAAATGTTTTAAGAATTCTTGTAAGTTTGGATTCCTTATTAGGCTTTTATTCTCATCGTTTATTTTACAGAACTTTGAACTTTCAGATACGAGTTGACTTTAAAAGCAGGAACTAGGATTGGGTACCGACTTTATATAGCGAAAGACGTTGTGTTCGTCTTGGGCCTATAAAAACTGAGCTCATAAAATTGTCAAAAATGAAATTGTCTTTTTTGAAATAAAATTTAATTTCTGTGAATTCATTCGATTTTTTTCATTCCTTCGTTATTTAAACATTTCATTGAAAAAGTTATGAGGCTTGTAAGTTAAATTATTTATGAACATTAATGTGCTTTTAAGTTACAATAAAGTTTCATAAGGATCGTAAAATAAAGACGTGATGAAAAGTTGTCTTTTATGAGTTTTAATACTTCGATTGAATTTCAAACAACTTGATTTATATTTTTCAGGAAATAAATACATCAAAGTATTATTTTGCAATAAATTAGACGAATTGATCATTTTAACCAGTAGACTTATGCGTAACAATTTTATTCTGAAAAAGTAAAGAGTTTGACGAATTCATTTTATTTTTATATAATATATTATATAGAATGAACTAATGTAAAGTTTTTAAAGATAAAGGTGCATGTTTAGATAAAATGATTATTGTAAATTATGACGTATATAAACTAAAAAAAATGACTTATCATATGAACAAATGAGAGATCATTGATTATTATATAATTAATAATCAGTTGGGAACAATTTAGTTTCATTATTTGAAGTGAAAATGTAATAAAACCATTTGTTATGAATATTTATATCAAGGAATAAAAAAATTTTCTTATAATAAATTGCTTAATTTTTATAAGCATTATTAATTTTGTTAAAAATCATCTACTTTACAATGAAACTGTGCGTGTCTAACAATATTCAACCTGGTTGCTGTCATGTTCGTTTATGACATTTAAGAGTTCTATTCACTGGATCATTAACTAGTCACAGACTGCCGGCAAAGCATTAGACAAGTAAAGTACTTGAAAGAGTCTGAATTGGTTGATATGATTTTGGGAAAAGAATTAAATAAGAATCTCGAAAACTTGGCATTTCGTATATGAAAAGTTGAATGTGTTGCAATTTTTTCTGGGTAAAAATAAAAGTAAAATGTTTTAAAAATTTGTTTTAGATAGGAAAGTTTAAACATATTTTTTTGTTTATAATAGAAGTATATATTTTCTTTATAGAAAGAAAAAAAATGCCGTGTCTATTATTTAGGGACCCATCAACCTGTATTAACGTATGGGGGGTTGGGTTTTTTTTGAGGAGTTGGGGGGGGGCGTATTAATGACTTATTTGCTAAGGATTCATGACTGGCAATGTCTCGAGTCCTGGATTTCAAACCTAGCAATTTCGTCTTCAAAATAGCTTTTTGCGGAAATTTTCAAAGTGAGGTCTATCATTCTTTTTATATCTGATATTTCTGTTGTCATTCTTTTTATATCTGA